>BQNB010038122.1:0-48971 GCA_026074375.1 Tanacetum coccineum | reverse complement strand
AACAACAAAAAGTCAAAGGTTCAAACTTCGCTAAGTGTGTACATTTAGCTAGACAGGAAAGGGTCAGAAACTGCCCCGAGATTAACCCGTTGAGGCCGCGTACATCCGAGTCAAAAGGAACCAGATTCGTTTTATTAAACATAACGATATAAAATGCACTAAGTTAATGATCCAAAATTCTAGTACTAATACAATTCAATAATGAAACGATAAAAAGTAAGATGAAATAGAACATAATTGATACCTCATTCTCAATGATGTTATAAATGATACTACCTCCGTCCCAAAATTATTGTCCAGTTTTGACTTTCTGAGTCTTTCTTTGTCAACTTTGACCTTAAATAATTTTGTTTATGTTACATAATACTTGATAAAATTTATATCAATGAAAAATACATCTAAAACTCAATCCATTCATATATTATGCATCAAATATTAAATAGCACAAACAAAAATATTTAAGGTCAAAGTTGAGAAAGAAAGACTTAGAAAGTCAAAAGTGGACAATAATTTTGGGACGGAGGTAGTAATATAAGAGATGGCTCCGCCAACTGTGTCAAGTAGAAGACCCTCGAGTGGGTGATTGTAAAGGGCCCCGATTGCATAAGGTACAACTAGTCTGTGATGTTGGGAGTGAATGTGGCGATAAAGAAATTTGTTTATGTGCATGTAGCGGTGCACAAAGTATTGCCATGTGTCCATGACGAACATTGCAATGATGACCTGCACAATTTGAATGAGGATGGATGGTTGAGTTTCAGTCCCGACCTACACAGGGAAGTTGTAGAGATTTCAGAGATGAACAAAAATATGTCAAATGAGCGTCATAAAACAATTACAACATATATTACGCTTCCTCAGTTGCAGCATAATTTGTCATAGAAACAAGATGGCAGCATCGATTCCAAGACCATAGAGCAGTATATAAACAAAAATATTTACGTATGTATTTAAGTGTGTGTGTCTGTGTGACTCTGTGTGTGTATGTGAGCATATCGACTGAATATAACAGCAATGAATATGCATACATTCATAAGGAAAGGTTCCTTTTAAGCTATTAAAATTAATCCAAAAAATAGATTAGTAATTCCACGAAGATAAGAAGTCTGCTAAAATCACACATTATCATAACGAGAATTCTTAAAAGAGCAGATCGTGACCATGACAACTTCTTTTAGAATAAGCATGTTAAGTAGTGAACATATATCTCCAACGAATTCACTCTCGTCGAACAAAGGAAAAAATTGTATGCTTGATGATAATTGTGCATAATCTTTTTCGATAATTTTTTAAAATTTTCACTAAGGTCGAGTTTTTACATTTTCCCATTGGAAGAGTTACGACTTACGATTTTGTGACAAGTGAGCAATCCAGCAAACAAATGCCACGTAACACGTGACAGAGAATTTGTATGCATGTAACTTGTTCAGATCTTATTCTCAAATAGTAGTAGCTTGTTTCACGCAAGAAGTAACTAAACAAAAGACAAGAATAAAGAAGATATATGTGCATATATGTTTTACGTGTAGAAAAGGGGAAAGCTTTGATCAGGATAATAATGAAACTTGTTCCTGTAATCTTTGTTTCCTTCTAGATACATATGTCATTTGAAAATCGATAGACTTATTTACAAGTAACGTTACTTTTGTCGTTTTTTGCATAAATGCAATAGATATTTCAAGAAGTATATATTCCCTTAAAGTAAGGGGATTTTACTTATCCTTGAGAGTTATAGAAGGATACTTTGGATGAATTACAACGATCTTGATTATAAATTCCAAGACCCTTACCGAAAAGTTCAAGAATGCACACAAATAATTATTGGCAACAAAAGTATACCATCATAAGACTAACAAAATCAAGATCCCAAAATGGTAATACAAAAGAATAATAGTACAAAGCACCATGATGAGTGTGCCAACCATAGGTACAAAAACAAAGGGGAGAAAAAGAGGTGCTTCAGTAGGAGAGAATGTTTGCGGGCATAATGAGTAACACCGTTTAAGGTAAGGGAAAGCTTCCAAATAATCCAAACTTCCATGTGCAAGGATAGAATTTATGTTGTTTTCTTTCATATTCTTAAACCATCGTTTTACTTATAAATTACTTTCATTCTTAAATATGGGGAACAAAATCACAAACAACATATATATTAGCCTATTTATGCAAGCAATACATACTCTCTCAAGGACCTAAATTTTAACCTTAAAGGTATTTAGGACGCAAGTATACCACATTACCACCCCACATCTGATTATGACGCCATCATATACAGCGCCGGCCCTGGTACTGGACGAGCTGGGCGACCACCCAGGGCATCAGAATTTTCTAATCATGTTTTACTGGGATAGAAACCAAATATGAAGAAGTAGATCGCAGTTTTTTTCTTTCTAATAATGGTGGAGGAAGAAGAATCTACAGTAGGATACATATCAGAGAGAGAGAAAGAAGTGAAAAAATAGAGATGCATTTATATAGTTAATGCTTATAGAGAGTTGTGTAGGGTCAAACTATTGTGTGAGGGAGTGACAGGTGATCAATAAAAATAGAGTTTTGTTACTTTACTTTAAAAACATACATTCCAGCTCCGTAATTCTTTGCATATTATGAGTACAATTACTGTTACTGGTATATGTATTAAAGATGTTGATTTTGCAGTTATAAAACTCATCTCTAAACAAAGGGTTAATGGTCCACGTGTAAACTGGATGTCGGAACCACTAAAACGTTTACGCCACACTCAGGTTTCCTCACTACTTACTACGGTAATTGTTATAGCTCATTTTTTCCCATAAAAGAACATCAATTTCTAATCTTTTATAGTTAATATCACTCATAAACTTCATCAACAGTCTCCATACCTCAGAGAGCATCAAGCTTTACATACCACCTATCAATTAAAAACGATAAATACCAAACAGCCTAACGTTCGTATTTTTAAAAATTCATTTATTCCGAATACAGAATCTTAATTTCTAATCATTTATACTAGTTAATATCACTCCTGAACTTCATTAACAATCTGTTTAACCTCAAAAAGCATTAAACTTTACATATCCACCGATCAATTAGACACATGACAAACATCAAACAACCTAAAGTTCCTATCTTGTAGTTCAATTCTTTCCATAAAAGAACAAACATTACATATACCGGTCATTTAAACACGACAAATACAAGCAACCTAAAGTTTCTATCTTTAAGATTCATTTCTTCCAAAAACAGAACATAAAATTCTAATCATATATAGTTGATACTTGATATCGCACTTAAACTTCATTTACAATCTCCAAACCACAAAAAGCATCAAACTTTACGCTTCAACCGAACAATCAAACCCGACAAAACAACAAACAACCTACTAATAACACAAATCAAAAAACACAATCTTACCAAAAACAAGAGATGAACAGCAACAGCCTGCACGAGCTGCTGAACCAAAACACCTTTCACAACAGACGGCAACGGAACGGCATTCTTAACATCTTCTTCTTTCTAGTATGCAACCTATAATTATCCAAAGGTGGCAACAACTGAAACAAACCAGCATATAACCAATAAACAACAATTGGTGCAAATGTACCCATCACTTCATCACTCACATATCCTTCCCAAAACACCATACTTAAACCCTAACCCTAATCTTGATTTTCTTGATCTTGGTTATATGGGTGAATTGGGGAAATTGGTGATTTGGGTTTTGTTTGGATGGTGATTTAAGATGTGGGTAAGCTGTTTCTTGGATTGAAATTGATGGAAAATGGATATGGAAAATGGGAACACAGTGAAGGTGAAAGTGTGTGTGTTTTTTAGTTTGAGTTTGAACCAGATCTGTGTGTTTTTGTTGGAAAATTGTTCTTGTTGTTGTTTTTGTGAGATGAGTGGTTGGGTTTCTTCTGCTTCTGTTATTTCTACCATGGTTTGTTGTGATTGCTTGGCTGGTAAGGTAAGGTGAGGGTTGTGTGACAGACTGACAGTTATGATGGTTTGAGGAAGGGGAAGTAAACACCAATTACCGGCTACATCAGATTTTTTCTATTTAACTTCCGAAAACCGGACCGGACCAGACCTATAAAAAAAAAGAGAAAACTACAAATATGGGGTCCACTATCTTATATAGGGCAACTTACTTGTAACATTATAATAGTTTTATGCTTAACTAATTAATTGTATTCAACGACCTTGCAACGTGAGACGAGATTTGTGAATTTGACAAGCCGACGATACAGCAAGTGATAAGTCAATCTTTTTTGAGAGCTTTTCATAATTCTACCACAGTTTAAAACAGTCTTGATATATCATCATATCGTATTTGGTATTAAGAGTATGACTGTCTATATCCTACTTACTTATATTCCATTCTTGCGGAATTAGGAACAGTAACGATACCATGTCATGATCATACCCATGTAAAAAAATCTAAAAGAAAAAAAGTCTTTACATGCATAACTTGACCAAAAAATGTCAGACATATATTTACAATTTTTCTGGAGTGCGCAAAATACCCGAATAGCAAGATACAACCCATTGATACATCGTTAAATTATAAAGAATCAGAGACTAATCGAGCAACGAAAAGAAGAAGAAAAAAAAAGAAACGTTAAAGGGACCCTCAAGTTACATCAGTCAAATGACAATTCGATTTGGATAATACAATGGAACAGTGAACAGACTTGACTTACCCTCCTTCAGCTTGCTTTACAAGGTCATACGGCATGTAGGTACCAAGAAGTTTGTCCCAAATGGGGAAAAAAGGTTGCGAGAAATTATACTTTAACCCATGGAGTTGATGATGGACGTCATGATAAGCAGTGTTGTTTTGAAATAACATATGGAACAGATTACCTGGCAACGAGAGTCCGCAGAGTCCGCAGGCAACAGATTACCTGGCAACCAGAGTCCGCAGTGGTCATCGACAGTTTTCACGGTAGCAAAACAGAAGAATATGACGGCGGTTCTTGCAGTCATTCCTGATATGAGGAAAGAGATGGCTCTGCCAACTGTGTCAAGTAGAAGACCCTCGAGTGGGTGATTGTAAAGGGCCCCGATTGCATAAGGTACAACTATTCTGTGATGTTGGGAGTGAATATGGCGATAAAGAAATTTGTTTATGTGCATGTAGCAGTGCACAAAGTATTGCCATGTGCCCATGACGAACATTGCAATGATGACCTGCACAATTTGATTGAGGATGGATGGTTGAGTTTCTGTCCCGACCATGCCTGTCTCTGAGGTCACCTGAACAAAAATATGTCAAATGAGCGTCATAAAACAATTCCGACATATATTACACTTCCTCAGTTGCAGCATAAATTTTGAGGTTCGAGTCAACCCGAATATGAGTAAAATGTAGTAATAAAATTGCCTATTTTGTACTCATTTAGATAGAAAAATTATATTAAAAAAATAAATAAATCTTTATTCGGGTCAACTGGATTGACCCGAACCCGAGTTATCAAAAATTTCCAACCCGATACCCAACCCTATTTAGTATTCGGCTTACTCGGGTTGACCCTAATAACGTGAAATTTCTTTCCCCGAGTAACCCAACCCAAACAGGCTTAATCGGGTTCGATTTTGGTCAGGTTTTTTGACATCTCTATCCGTCACTCGCTAAAAAAATTACAAAGATATGAATGAACTCTGAGGAGTAACAAACCTGCACACCGATAGAAGCATCAACAGTACAAAAATATACATGGACCATAAGAATAGTGACAGTCAGAAACAAAGCAAAGACAGTTTTCTTATACAGCAACTGCGAGCAAAACCACAAAATTTGATCACAAACCATCTTATGAAATGCATAGTTAGATGATTAGCGGGTTTTTGTGAAGAAATCCCTGGTTCTCTTCCTCAAACGAGTGAAAACGATAACCACACAAGCTAAGACCCATGGAGGGACGCTGAAATCAATGCCCGTGATGTTCAACTTCTTAGCCCATTCTGGAGTCTCCTTCATTACCAGTACTATCAATGCGGTCAATACTGCAACCCCTACTAGAATCCTGGTGATTGGCTTTATCAACGAGTCCTGAAACCCACAAAAATTTAGGAAAGCTTGATTAATTTCTGTACATACCTTGAACTCAAGCATATGTAACTCTTTGTCTTTCACATTTCGTCCGAAGATGAAAAAAAAGGTCTTAAAAATTCAGCAACAGGATACTTCAAGTGTATTACACGCTCATTCTGAGATATGTGATGTCATTACTAGAGTATCATAGGCGTTTCCGAAAGTGACCATATTCAGACAATCACAATATATAGGTAGAAATATTGACCCTTTTGATTATCAAGAAGGAAACACATGAAACCTTTCATATCATTTCACTCGAAACTTCAGATGATTACGAAATGATACACATTTTGTAATAATATTTATATACTCACTTTTTATAAAAATAAAATATGTAAAAAAAATTGTTTAGGCCAACCCCACCCGACCCTCTTCCACCTGTATAACATGTTACCCAGCCCACCAGACTTTCCACCTATAGACAGTATGCATCATGTAACGCAATAATGTCACAAGTCAATACTCGATTCCTTTACAATAGTCGGGTTAGAACACGTCCAGCGTCATAATTTATACAATCATTAGAGCAGATCAATATAACATCTTTCATGTTTCGACTATCGCATAAGCCTCTAAGTTGGAAAAACAGAATCTTAACAAAATGACCTTCGCAGTTAATGTTATCCCATAAAATATCTACTACATTGTGCTGGCTATTCAGATTGTTAAACTCTGTCTTTCACATTTCGTCCGAAGATGAAAAAAAAGGTCTTAAAATTTTGTTTAGGCCAACCCCACCCGACCCTCTTCCACCTGTCTAAATATTACCCATTTTGAGTTATAACATGTTACCCAGCCCACCGGACTTTCCACCTATAGACAGTATGCATCATGTAACGCGATAATGTCACAAGTCACTACTATTCTCATCAATACAGGACGCTTAACTATGACTATAAGAATATCTGATTACTTTGCCCATCATATGCGCAGTAACAACTTAAAGCCTTGAACAGATAATTCATCTTTTCTGTCTAAAATAAGCTCTTCTTTGCTCTCAAAACAATCAACATACAAAGAAAAGGGAGGTATACTATGGAGAAACACATGTTTTAAACTAGAGATTAGCCTTCATGACTAGCTTTAATATCATGTGCTTGATAAGCAAACTGTCAGTAATTAGCTAAGTCTAAGCCTCCCCTGAGCAGATGATTACCAACTTAATATAAGTCCAAACATTTAAGTGTGTACATATATAAAAGTTAAAGAATATAGAAAAAGAACAGAGCTACTGCAGAATTCGTATATAAAGTATAGAAGAACAGAGCATATTTAAGTTTTAGTACAACTGCCCCACTCCTATCTTATCTTGCTCTCGTCCTCCAATAGTCCTATTAATGTCAACCATCATAGACAATAATGGAATATTCTTTCGGGCTCGTGGTACCAACTTTGATGTATGTGTGAGTGTGTGACTACGGTTGAACTTTGAACCAGAATGATTCATGAATTCTTGTGACCGGTAAGCTCAAACTTAAACACTCAACTTTCTATTCAAACTAGTAATTGAACCATATCAAGGTGATTATCTATTGTTCTTAATTTCCACTCGAACTTGACTACCACACTAACTTTAGAAAGCCAACTTATCACTTTCTGATAACTGCATGTATCCATGACTTGATCTCTTGTCATGGACAGCACTTGCTACATAATTTACACTTGACATATCATTTTCTACGGATGCGGCCATCGCTGAACCATGACATAGAAACTGGTATCAGTTCTGAAAGACAAAAACCAAGAACCGTACTGCAGTAGCGTTTCGTTTGTAGTGAGTAATCGGTATGAATATAGGTCTGATAACATGGTGCAAAGGTAACGAAAATAAGAACGTGAGTCAGTTTTAAAAGCCAAAAATCACCATCTTAGGCAGGTATGGAGAAGCACTAACCATGACCATACAACTCCTACTTTATCAATAATTACCCTTGAGGCTCAAACCAAAATGGGTCTTAAACCACAAGTCTATCACACATGTCCGAAATGGGACTTGAACCCACAACCGTATGGTTGGGGAGCAATCTCGCACCACATGAGTACAAGCTATTTCGTACTTGAGTAATTATTTACATAATCATCAGTTTAACTTCATAACATGCCTTGGTCTCCTCTAAATCAATCAATACACACAATAATACCCCTAATTATGTTATAAGTCACTTTTAAGGTCAAACTTAGTTTTATGTTACAGTAAAGTACCAAAACTAACTTCAATAACAGCACTAGATGAAAGAGGTTTTCCTTGTTCAGGTCACCCGGGTAGCAGAAGCACATGTGCCCGGGTAGCTATAGTGTTTGTGTAGATATATGATGTATGTTTGTAAATAAAAGATTTTTTGTTTGTTTCGTATGCTGAATAAGCGTCTAAATCACACTTTTTATATAAATGTTGTTGAGTTAATTGAAAAAGCTACACCGCCGTGACTTTTTCAAGTAAGTCATGCTTCTGAATTAAGTTTGTTACAAACAAACGTTTACCAACTTAACACATTAAGTCAATATCTCAACTAAACGGAACCTAAATCGCCTAGACGTAAACCACCTAAACAGTCTACTTACCTATCATAGTTCTAATTATGCACGTGTTCCTATCAATTCAATAATCAAAACATGGGTTGAAAAGATGAATGTTAGATTGCAAATAATCAAGGCTTTAATTGTAATTTGCAAGGGAGCATGTCATACAAGCCAACCCCCTAAAAAAGCCACAATTTTGGGGATTATCAAAAACCCCTTATATAAGCCCACTCAAATAAGCTCATTCATGACTCATATAAGTTAATAAGCCCAAAACAATCCGGTCATCTATCCTAGCCCTAATTATCCACGTATTCCCAAAACAATATATTAAAGATAACAAAGGGCTTATTGTGTGAAAATGGATCTTGTCAGTTTTTTTAGTATGTATCATGTTAATAACTAACTTTTTGAATTTCGTAGTTTGATTCCCTAAAATACGTCCCAAAAATACTTATTTGATACCCAAAAATATGTCAATCGGATACACGTAATAATTGAAATTCAAAATGTTAGTTATTAAATAGTCTGATCGTAAAGATGTACATACACAGACATGATATCTAGGGTGTGTTTGGCAAAAGTAGCAGTAAGTAAGCGAACCGGTAGTAGTAGTAGTAGCTCTGTAAAAACGTTTGGTAACGTAGTTGTAGGTGTAGGTGTAATCATAATGTGTAAAATAGCTCCTAAATGCTCAACGCTAAATGTTACTTCATGAAGCGTTGGAAAATGTGCATTCTACAAAAAACAGATATAGCTACTTGCTAAATGCTTCGTGCCAAACACACCCCTAAACAATCTAGTCTTTTCACGATATGGGAAAGGTGGGATGTAGACACATCATACCCCTACCCAAGGGTAAAGAGACTGCTTCCAAAAAGAACTCCGGCAAATCAAATCATCTATCCTAGGTCCAATGTTCAAAAATAGGAAACATATATAATAAAAAAAAACAACCTTGGGATCTCCATCAAGAGAAACAACAGATCCATCATTATAAGTCAAGACACTCCTTCCATTCTTGGCACCAACTTTTATTAAAAGCATAAAGAGATTTAAGACCATATTTATCAAGAATGTCTCCAACTTCAAGCTGGTCTCGCTCCCAGCCGCCTAAAGATGAGGTGAATATGTCTATTGGTCCTTTGCCTGATTTGTATAAGTGGATCGTGATTTCTGGGACTTTTGTTGTGACTCGTTTTGTTGTTGGTGAGTCTTGTTTTTGTGAGATGAGTGGTTGGGTTTCTTCTGCTTCTGTTATTTCTACCATGGTTGTGATTGCTTGGCTAGTAAGGTAACCACAGTGGTGGTTTGAGGAAGAGGAAGACTTTTTCTCTTGTTTGGGATAATAATGAAAATCTATTCTTGTTAGTGGGCGTACGGCTGTTTTGACTAGGCCGAGCAAAACGGATCGCGGATTGGACCGGACCGAGAAATTAGTCCGAATCGGATCGATTAGACCGGACCAAACCTATTTTATTTCGGTCCTCGGTCTATCCTTTTTCTTATTTTCAGTCCTCGCTCCGGTTAGTCCGGTTCGGTCTTACGAAAAAACCCGGCAATTATGCGTTGTTGGACCGGATCGGACCGAACCGGACCATTTTGGTCCGGTCTTCAGTCAAGTGTTTTGGCCAAACTCGGTTTCGGTCTGATCCGATTTTTGGACCGTGAGCATTCCTACTGACGACTAGGCTAATCTGGAATAATAACGTCAACTCAATTTTTCTCTTTACAACTAATTTCACAATAATTAAATAATAATACAACAATTTTTTAACACATAAAATATTAATCGATATTAAACATGGTTTTTCGGCAAAATCCGGCTCACATAAAATATTAATCGATATTAAACTTGATTTTGACATGTGGGCAAATAACAATTTCACACACCTGGGGTGGCCTCGGCCTGGGTCAATTAAAAAACCTTTTTTTTAAACATTGATTAATATCGATTAATATTTTATAAAGATTTTGTTAGATTAAAGATTTAATTTTGTTTAACTCACGTAAGTGTTGATGTTGATATTGCCGTTCAAATTTATCTATTAATATCATATTGTACACAATATGCGAGTTTAATATAATTTTTTTAGATATTTTATATAGATTTTGTAGGATATTGGATATCATCACACAATCGAATGAATAGTGGATTAGTCGAATGCTAGAGAGAGAAAACAAAGTAAATATGCAACATCCTCTATAAAGAGAAAGTGTGTGTGTGTGTGTGTGTATAAAATGACTAACCACCTCTTCCATAAGATGGAAGAGGCTTATATAGGTCTTACAAAACCGGCCCTTAGGCCATGGGTATGGGCTTACACGTTGGGTTTTATTACCCGGTCCATTACCGAACATTATACATTAAACGGTAAACTTCCGAAAGCTACGATAAACTTGTAACATACACGGGCGATGACTGGGTCTTTATCTTAAACCTAACAATTCCCCCTAAGGGAGGTCACCTCCAGAAAATATCTAATCTTAAGCTCAGCAATCTTCTATTGATCTTGTGTTTCTTCTGTTAGGTCTTTTATTCTTCACTTGATATCTTGTACTTTGGGTAGTGAACTTTTATCTTTAAGTTTGGACTTGTTTCTTTAAACTTGTCTTTGATGTAATTTTGAACCTTTTCTTGAGTTATCAGTAAAGCCAATCTTAATATCATCTTGTGATATCTCGCTGTCTTGTGTTCTTGTGACTTACGGACCGACATGCTCATACCTTTCTTGATCTTGAAAACTTGAATATACTTTGTTCTTGAAGTTCTTTAACTTTAATACTTGGTCACTTCAAGAGGGACGTGTGATATCAGAGTTGCGGAAGCTTAGAAACATATGCTTGAGCTTTCATGATTTCTTTGAAAATGTTGGTCAAGTATGAGCATGCGGTAATGAACTTGACTCTGCTAGGACAGGACATCTCTATCTCTATCTTTATGTGAACCTGTAATAAAACACTTAGCAATAAAGAGAAAATTGATTTGAAAATCAATCGACGTGTTACTAGTAAAAGTGTTTTGTAACACACCGAAAGTTTTAAGCATTTGTCAAAGTTCATCAACCGTCAATTCATATACTGGAACAAGTTTGATTCTTGTAGAATCGCACCATCGTTTCTTTCCAGTTAACACAAGCTTGATCCATTTAGGATCTCACAAGTCACCTACCAAGAGCTTGTTTGATGTTGGCTCTAGCAGGATTTCCATCTTCATTGTGAATACATAAGTATCACTCGGATGTTCTGGCAAAATCACAAGGATAATGCGTAGGACTCTTAAGATATATACCTTGTTTTCACAGTGTGTGAAGAACAAGTACATTAGAATAGTGTCCTAATGAGATTTATGATGATCTCTTGGCTCTAGACTCAGTAGTGCGTTTTGGTTTAGTGATCGGAGGCTGGAGCTGACTGCCACCTTTTCAATACCGACTTACTCGGAGTGAGAAAGTCAATAGATAACGTGTTTAGTCTCCGTGAGAAATGAAACAGAAATCTTTTGAGAGATTCTGAGTGGCTAGGGAGGGTTGTGCATTGCATCACTGGGTCCATGATGACTTTCTTCAATGCCAGCAATCATCATTGTGATTCTGACAGCAGATGTATTGACCCGGTTTCTGCCTAAGTGTATGGAGGGCTTCTTTCTTTACACCCTTTATCCGTACAATTCTTTTTAATTCTTCAAGCCCTTCAGTGCTTACCGAGACTTCATGACTAGTACCTTGTTGGGTTTGTTCCAGTACTGGCTCCATCTCAGTCGGCACTATTCCCTTATTCTTGCTTTTACTCCTTTTTATCATACCTAAGGACTTCTACACTAACTAGTGAATTTTCCATGGGTAGATCCCCCCGGTTCTGGCAGGATCATGGGAACGAGTACCTAACCTTACCATCCTTATAACTTCGATAAAAGTAAATACATGGTCAGTCTTTTGGTACAGTTCACCTTGCCATAAAACCAATTGAGAAACTCAATCAGGTACTTGTGATATAAAAATCAAAGCTTTTAGTACACCGATTGTTTTTGCTTTTCAGAAACGCTCCCCCTCAACATGTGCATCGATATTCGAAATTGTTTAGTACATGGAGGCTGGAGTATACTTATGAGTCCATCAATCACATTTTTATCAGTTAACATATTTTAATCACTTTTTCTCCCCTTATCAAAAATTTGAAATCCTTTGACATTTAGGATATCAAATGATTCAAATATGTTAGAAAATTTTGGGAGAAACAAGTGCCAGTTATTCACAAGCCTACATAGGAACACATAAATGCTCCCCCTCAAATAATGAGGGTATGTGTTAGTGTCATGTAAAGAAATTTTCAAAGATTTTGAGTTTAACGAGAAACTCATGAAAAATTTAGACGATGACACATAACACTTAAAGATACACTACTTAATATTGTACAAGATATACTATACAACTTAAGATGATGATGACCTGAGTAACGAAACGAGAAGATCATTTCGTCCTTGTGATGAGTCTGTAGTCAACATCTCTTAATCTTCCACTCACAAAGCTTTCCAGACTCCTAAAGATTCTCCTAATCTTGAGCCTTCTCTCGATTACTTCCATAAACTCTTCACTCCTTCTTTTATCATCCTCAGACCAGATTCTAATCTCCATGCCCGGATTGTACTGGAACAGCTTAAAGTATTTGACCATATGATCCAGCTTGTCCAGAACTCTTGTCAATGTTCCATCACTGAACTTGTGCACTTCATATTCCATCATCATCTTTTCTGATCATTCATATCTCTGTAGATTACAGCCCTTGGCTTAGAGACAATGGTGTAATCTTCTTTGAAGAGAAAGTCAGATGCATCCCAATTCTGTCGAGTGAGACTGAGCTTCGTTTGATAACTTTCAATCCTCAGCTGCAAATCTTCCACACGTTTTCTGATGACAATATTCCTTATCCACGGGTTGACTGCGTTGAAGAGATGAACTTTGTCGGCACCAGACAGGTGGTTGAGCTTGCCTTGAAGTTGAAGCAGATACAGGTCTTCAAAATCATTCAGATGCAGATTTTTAAAGTTAGCTTCTGAGATCTTGTACTCTTTGTAGTCAGCTCGGCGAAGGACAATCTCTCTCAGATAGGTGTAACCATATCTTTTATAGGTCTTGATACTGAGAACACTGAGAATTCACATGTGGGATATGACAGCATAACGATCAGAGGTGGCATTGTGACTCGTGATGTAGAATTCCTTGCGCTTAAACCACCAGTGTGTAATGCCATAGGCTGCACTGATGTCAGATTCACGTTCACTTTCAATCCACTGTGACGGAACTAATTCTTCAAGCCCAAAGTCTAGATAGTAAGCTGCTTTCAGCTTGGAGATAGATAGAGCACTCCTTCTTTCTTTGTTGCCTGATACAAGATATTACAGATCCTTATTGAAGAAGAATTGTGGTTGAATTATTACCTGACCAGGTGGACCTCCCAGAGGTAAGGGTTTACCCATATCAGGCACAATCCGGTTACCCTCAGGATTAACTAAATCAATCTAATCAATAAGCAGCAGGTGACACTCTTCCATCTGAAATTGATGGGAAGTGTTGTTTGAGTGAAATGCTCTGACTATCTGGTATGTTGGACCTTCCAAATCAGCTTTCCTGAGCTTTAACTTCCCAATCTGTCTGCAATACCACTTGATGAAGGAGCCCATATCTCTAGTTTTCTGAAGAATCTTGTTTTCTTCAGGATCTTGATACGAATTGGCATATGCATTGACCCAATTGTTCTCAGGTTCAGGTAAATCATTCAGAGGAATAACCCATTCTGGTTTGGGAGTTTCCGGTCTTTCTTCCTCTGGTACAAGCTTCAACCAGGCTAATCTTGTTTTAATCTTTGGAAGATGAGCATCACCGGTGTCCTCTGAATCTGAGACATGTACATCTTCTGGTATTGGAACATCTTTGACAGGTTGTTCAGATTGAGGAACGGACTTCTGCTTGGAGGAGCTAGAAGGAGCTTCTCTAGTGTCAGAAGTTTTCCAAGCTGAGGGCTGAGGAGCTGGAGGATGTTCTGAGCCTGAAGCATCAGAATCATGCCTTTTCTTCTTACTTTGATCTGAGTCTTTTGGAGGAGGTGGAGGAGGATCTTGATCATCACGTGGTCTTTTACGAGACTTGGCCTTTTCTGCAAGGAACTCATCCCTATTTGCACGTTCCATAGATGCCTCAAGAGCTTTATAGAGTGCGACGTGTTCACGATGTGATTTGTATGAACCACTTTCAAACATCCGTTGATGAAGAATCTCTTTCATATCAGCTTCGGAAAAATCTCTGAAGCGATCTAGTAGTGGAGCTTGAAGAGCTGTTTGAACAGCCTCTTTGACAACTTCATTGACTGTTTGGTTGATCTTATGAGGCAGATCACGAAGCTCCAAGTAGAAAATCCTGGATTCCTAGATTCTTAGTTGTGTTTTCCAGTGTCTTGTTCATTTTCTCGAAGTCAGCATATTTCTTTTCAAGTGCTGCGACGCGATAGGCTAAGTCAGAATCTGAAGAACTTTGTCGTTGTGGAGGTGGTGGTTGTTGTTGTTGTTGCTGTAAAGATCGGCTCTTGAACAGGAGTAGCTACAGGTTTCGGTGGTGAGAGATTGATGATGGGAGTGGACAGTGGAGGAGCTATTGAAGACGCTTGATGAATGGGGACAGTGACCATAGATTCGACTTCAGTTTCCACATTTCCTTTTCCACATTCTTCCGTTGGTTTGTCATTAAAGGATTGATCTCCAAACATTTCATCTAGATTCTTCATGGAAGATAAAGTGCCTGATGAGCTCAGTGGATTCTCCAAGTGGACGTGCTCTTCAGTAGTATGCTTCAAGCTTTCATGTACTTGAGGATATACTGTAGCAACGAAGTCGTCATGCATGGGCTCAGGGTCTGGTCCAGCAAGAGCCACATGACTTAATCCAGGGTTTGATCCAGCCTGGTCTTCTTTCATAACTTCATGCTCTGGTGGAGGTCGAGACTCGGCTAACTTACTAGGCTCTGATCTAGCCTGGCCTTCATCTGGATCCACTATTCTTTCCTCTAGAGTCACCGTCTTTGAAACTTCCTCACCTTGTTGTAACTCTTCACCAACACTCAGGATTTCTGTATCAGCCTCACTTACCGATAATTCCACATCTGCACCGGTTTCAGCATCTGCGGGAGATGGAGACTCATGAACCATGTTTGCGGATGTATCATCCTCAGGTTGTGCAGAGGGTCTAGTGGTTATAGCCTGTGTTGCTGGAATCCGCCTCTAGAATATGTATTGGTCTATGGTGTTTTTCTTCTTTAGAGTTTGCAGTTCTAAAAGTGATTGTGCAGCCTCTTCATCTGTAGCAATCCCTTTCTCTTTACCTTCAACAACAGGGAGTTTTTAGGTGATACCTGAGGCGGCAGGTTCACGGAAAGCCACTCCGCCGACGGGAGCTGAAAATGATTCTAAACTCATCTGAATAGCTCGTTCGATATCATATTCTTCACCTTCATCTTGAGGTTCAGGTTCATGGTGAACCTCTTCCTCTTCATTAATAAGCTTGAGAGGACTCTTTCCTTTGCGAACTTTCCTTACTTTACCCCTTTTGGGATGCTTAGCAAGTAAGGGCTCTGAAGGCTTTTCCTGTGCAACCTTAGGTTTCTTTGCTGGTACAGGTTTGGATTACATAGAAGACACTGGCTTGGATTGTTTAGCAGTTGCAGGCTTCTTAGACTGATCAGTTTTGGATGTTGACTTCTTCTTTCCTCCCTCTTCAGCTGCAATTTTATGATCATGCTTTGCAACCATTTCCAAGTAGGTGTTATAGTAAGGTGCGTTCCTAATATTGTCCGTGATCAGCTCCTTAGGAATTTGCATTCCAAAGACTTTATCTTCTTCGCCTTTGGGGACGAACTTAAGATTTCCAAGATTGTGATCATCTTCTGCAAGGTTAAACGGAGACCCAGACCTTTGGTTAATGTTGTGTTTTCTCCCCAAATAGCAGATGATTAGCTTTGTAAACTGACAATAAGGAATAACATAAGGTTTAGTCTTCTTGTCCTTCTTAGTAGCAATGCCCAGATTAGCCTTATCAGCGAGAAAAATCTGGATAGCTTGTACAAATTCTTCCCATATGAGTTCAGCATAGTCAACATTTATATGCGTAATAATACCCCAAAGCATCTGAAGAACTGAATATCTGGGCCTATCATACCCAGAAGTCTTGCCTGTGAGACATTGGTTGGTCATCGACAATATAGCTCTCCAAGGCTGATATAGGTGGTTCATAACCATCCTGGATACAAAGTGAATTTCCCCTGGATAGCCCAGCTCATTCACAAATTCCATGATTGCATCACCCGAAAGAGGTGACTCAAACTGATGAGCTTAATCAATGGAGGTTATCTCTAGAGATTTAATTAGAAGATTTGCGTCCAGTATGAACCATTTTTCATCCAACTGAAAACTGTAAGCTCCAGTCTTTGCCTCATATGTAAGGGTATTCCAAAACTATTGAATGTAGATAGCTGGAACATAAGCTAAGGCAGTGAATGCTCTGAAGAAGTTTATGTTTTGCAGAATATCTATAGAGATCCGAAAGATTGGGTTCCTTTGCTTCTTTTGAAGATCCAAGACATAATTATTCTTTCCAATAGGCACCCATGCATTAAATGGTAGTATCTGATCGTCAGATCTTATGAGTGCAGGAGCGAGAACATTCTCATTAGCCATGTTATCTGAACAAGAATATCAACAAAGATAGGCAGACATGACACATATTTGATGTTAGATGAGAATATCAGTCTTGATGTTTGACATGCTTTGTTTGATTGAGGTGTGATTAAATCAAGTATGATGGAATATTTCACATTGAGTCGATGGTCATTGACTTGGGTCAAACATGAAGTCAACATTGGTCAAAGGTCCAGAAGATATCCGTTGAACTCAATCACAAGCTAACAAGGCCCGAATGGGAGTTAACTGGGTAATTGGGCCTTTGAATTAGGCTTTAAGAGGGTATTAGGATTAATGGGCCAAAACTTTGGAATTTTGGCCCAAACCGCTACTCACTTGACACCAAACGCTATCTGGTTTGATAGTCAAACCGCTAAGAGGTGGATTGAGCAAATCGCTACGAGGAAAGCTTGACGAATCGCTATGAAGTGGTTTGATCAAACCTCTATGAGGTGGTATGATCAAACCGCTATGAAGTGATTTGGTCAAACCGCCACGTGGAGAATCTGTCAAACCGCTATGAATATTTTACTCGACTTAATCAAACCGCTACCATTTAAAAAAATCGAAATAGCGGTTTGAATATTTTAATAATAAATAAAATCTTCATCAAACCGCTACCTCGTAGCGGTTTGCCTGCATACATTAAAATATTCAATAATAATCAAACCGCTATCAGGCAACATCAAACTGCTATACGGCATATCCATGGCAAACCGCTATCAAGTACTAAGCAAACCGCTATCTAGCAATAAAGGCAAACCGCCATGAAGAAAACTAAACTTAAGTTTAATTTTCAATTATTTTGGCTACTCAAAACTCAATTCTAGGCAACCTAGTTCTTCCTAATCTTTTAGCAATCATTCAGAACCAAACTAATCCTTATCATTACATCCAGATTAAGCCTTATGCTACTTTTAAGCCACGATAAAACTTTAAGAAACCTTAAGGGAGCATGCAAACTTGCTTGGCTACTCTAAGCTGATCTTATACTAACATACAAACTCATTTACCAATAATTAATCAAGCAACAAACTACTGTTGACTTTTAAAAGTCAAACATCCTACGAGAATCATCAATTCAAGCAAACAGTTAAGAGGGGATCTCAAATGAACAATTAAACATCATTATTGCACCCTAATGACCAAATCTCAATTTGGCACCCTAACTGACGCAAATTCTCAGCGATTAAAATTACATGAATCCATGTCACTTCTAATTGATTTCAATTTAGTGGAACACGCAAGAAGAATTCAATCGAATACTAGAGACATGTGTTTTTGTCAGTGTTTTGTGAAAACCCCGTTCTGAACCCGTTTGCGGTCTTGGACCGGTTCTGGCGCCAAGATAACGGGTCTAAAAACTACACCGAGTTTTATAAACTTCTTGTAAACTAACGGTCGAACTGGTTTTTTATAGAATAGACAAGAAGTGTGCTTGGGCACTAGAAAAATGGGTGTTGCGACATGTGCATAAAATCGGGTTGTACCGCGAGGTGGTCGAACGGATGACCGGCTCGACCCGGTGACCCGATGACTCGGCCGGGTCGATCACAGACCCGGTTTTCAAAACCTTGGTTTATGTTACCCCAAACTAGTAATGATCGAGTGATTACCATCCTAATCCGCACCTATCCCAACCATCAATCATCAATTTCCAAACAACATTTTAAATTTTTGAAACCATAGGTCTAGTATCTAGAGATTCTACACGTTTTAATGTGTTTTAGTTTGCATCTTTTCCATTTACAGATAGATCTATGATATAAACCAAGTATTATGCATACCTTGCAGCTCATTGAAAAACACATAGAATCAAGATTCAAGGTGGGATCGATTTTTAGTTGGCGGTTTGCGTAATTATCGTGTTGTGTAGTATTGTGTGTTGTACAGTGTGGACCAGTAGTATGAGTGTTTGACCAAAGAATGTCCCAAATGCTCCCTTTTATACTAAGGGTTTATGGTATTGGGCAAAATTGAGTCCTTGGGGTTTCTACTCCTCCTTCTTGTTTTTTTGGCTTAGAGGTTTCTAAGGTTAAATAAGTTGAAGGATTGGTCAGATTTAGTTCCTTGATAGTTTTAATTAGAGTTAGAGAAACTAGCAGCATATTGCACATAAGTCCTAAAACTTTCTACCTGATGACATTTTGGCCTCTTTGAGATTAAAATTAATTAACTCCTCCTCAAGTTATAACCTCGTTCAAATAAAACCTTTTTCCGTTAATTGTGTGATGTTTTAGAAACACGTTTGATGCAATAAACTTGAAATCACTCTCCTCCTCAAACAATGACCCGTTTTCTATTGAAAGAGTTGTAGTCGTTGTTTGAGTTAAAAAGTTTATCGTGAAAGCCCGAACTGATTAATTTTCAACAATACTTTTTCCACCGTGATTAACACAAATAATTTTGAAGAACCAATTAAGAAAAAATTATTTGGTTATAAAAAGGAAGACTTCTCTTTCGAATATGAAATAGCGTAATGAGTCGTACATTATTCCTTGGATACATTGATATTAAGTAATCTATGCCCGGGAAAAATTAATTACCCGTTGTCAGGAACAACCGTCTTTTTGACGACATGCTTTCCTCAATTTGAAAAACGAATGTTGCTGTTGAAATAAACTGCCAACCATGAAGACATCGCGTTTAAATGTTTGAACTTATGCTCGAACTTAATTTACAGACCCGTTCCATTATTAAACACATTTTAGGTCCGCGCAAAATATTATCGATTTACAGAAGACATGTCTTGAAAAATATTTTTGGTATTTTCTATTTTCTGATTTTTATGGTTACTGTAGGTTTTATATTTTTGTATTTTCTTTTTGGTTTAAAGTATATACAAATGTACATAGGATACACGAAGACTATCCTTTACTCATCCTTTCCTTCTTGAAGACGTTTAAGAGTTTTCGGAGTCATACTCTTCATACCAAGTCGCGAGAGTAGAAATTCGAACCGCTCTCTGGGTAATGCCTTTGTGAATATGTCCGCAAGTTGATAATCCGTCATCACAAAATAAAGTTCAACTACGTCATTCTCGACTTGTTCTCGTATGAAATGGTGGCGTATGTCGATGTGCTTGGACCGAGAGTGCTGGACATTGTTGCAGCAGAGAGCAATAGCACTTCGGTTATCATAATATAGAGGTATCTTATATAATGCAAAGCCGTAGTCTGTTAGCTGTGATCTCATCTAAATTATCTAAGCATAGCATCCAGACATGGCAATGTATTCAGCCTTTATGGTTGAGATAGCCGTGCTTTTTTGCTTCTCCAATGACCAGCTCACTAGTTTATCTATAATAAATTAAGCACTTCCCGATGTACTTCTCCTTGTATCTTGACACCCTGCATTATCAACGTCTACATAGGCCGTTAGTGCCATAGCGGTGTCATTTGGATACCAGATACCCCAGTTAATGGTTCCTCGAAGGTACCGAAAGACCTGCTACCTAGCACACATGCACACGACGAATACCAGGTCTGGTCTACTAGAAGTGAGGTACATTAGGGAGCCGACCATTCCCCGAAATCGAGTTTGGTCAACTAGAATCCCTAAGGGGTCCTCATCCAGTTTTAATCGATCCACCATTAGTGTATCTACAGGGTCAGAAGTATCCATTCCATATTTTATTAAAATCTCTTGAGCATATTTAGATTGATTAATGAAGATGCCTCCGGGATTTTGAGAAACTTGTAATACTAAGAAGAACAACATTTGTCCCATCATTGACATATGAAATTTTGAACTCATCTCTTTGAAAAATATGTCACGGTTATTAGGATCAGTCGAGGCAAATATAATATCATCTACGTAAATTTGAACGAGAAGAATATGTTTGCCTGTTTTCCTGGTGAATAAGGTAGGATCAACGACACCTTTAGAAAACTTGTTATCCAGAAGAAACCTTGATAAGGTGTTATACCATGCCCTTGGAGCCTGCTTTAATCCATAAAGAGCCTTCTTCAGACGGTAGACGTGAGTAGGATGATCTGGATCAACAAAACCCTCTGGTTGACTGACGTTGACTTCTTCATTTAGCTCGCCATTCAGAAATGCAGTCTTGACATCCATCTGGTAGATGGTCATGTTTTTGTTGGTGGCATTTGCAATGAAAATTCTATTAGCCTCTATTCGTGAAACCGGTGCGAATGATTCCTCAAAATCGATACCTTCCTCTTGTCGATATCCCTTAGCTACTAATCGTGCCTTGTTCTTCAAAACATCACCATACTCATCAAGTTTGACTTAGTAGATCCACTTGAGAGCGATGATCATTACACAGTCGGGTCTTGGAACTAATTCCCATACTTGAAGTCGATCAAACTCGTGAATTTCCTCTTGTATGGCTTCAAACCAGCAATCTTCATTCACTGCAGTCTTGAAATTCTTGGGTTTGACTTTTGACAGTACAGAATTGTAAAAGCACCACAAAGCATCGGTAGCTAACTGTTTTCTGGTGGATACCGGACGAGAAGGATTACCAATTATATTCTCCATTGGGTGATCCTTTGACCATTTTCTGAGATGATCATGTGGTTAACTTACTTGATTAGATTCAGCTGAACTAACATCCTCTCCATATGACTCAGCTAGAACTCCATTCGGAGCACAAATACGTTTACAATAGGATTAGAATCGTTGTCAGCTTGAGCAAAGGGTTTGGTCTTCGATAATGGTCCAGCTTGCCCAACACTTGCACCTTGATGTGAGATAGGAGGTTGTACTTTTGAAGATGACGGTGAATGACTTGTTGAAGGTGCATCTTGATCTATTGTTGTCGATAAAGGTGTACCAGCTGAAAGAACTGGAACTTGAGATGCTAGAGCAGGATGTACCGGTGGTTCAACACTAGGGGTTTCAAAGTACTCATCGAACATTGGTTGAAATAAAATCTCCAACTCTTTATTGGTATGAGGTTGATGACATCAAATAACGTCTATTTTATAGCATCATTTATCCCATGTTATTAACCCATTTTGTATAGTTATTGCAAAGAATTGTTACTTAATCATTTATATTTGAGAATTGCAGTAATTATGGAGTAATTGGTGAAAGTTAGCAAAAGGCGCGCATTCTAGACCACAAAGGAATAAAGCTCAATACGCCGTATCTAGAAGACCAATACGCCGTATTGGAAATATGGAATGGATATAATATTCTGGAAGATATCAAGCGTGGTCCCTACTCCAAGAAATCCCTAATACGCCGTATCCAATCCTTGGATACGCCGTATCGAACCGACTTCCAGACCACTATATATATAGACGACCCTAAACTCAGTTTTAGGCATGCAAGTGAATCACTAAACCACCAAGTCGACCAAGAAACGATTAAAGGAGCATAGAAGGTCAGAAAAGAGCCTCAAGATCATAGGAAAACTCTTGTAATCTTTGCGCAACCGAATACGCGTTCGATTAAGGTTTCTTTATTTTAATCGTTCGTATATCAAACCGTGTGTATTTTTACAATGACTATCGGCTGATACTTTTAGGTATCAACCATGTTTATGAAGATCTAATGTTTGGTTTGTTTATCTTGATTGCTTAATTTATCGTTGATTTATTGATTATATTTATCGCATGATACTTGTTTATGTGCTTAAGTATGCGACCTATCATTCAACTGGGTCTAGTCCTACATATTTAATGCGCTGCAACTTCGGTGTTGTTTGGGCGTAGGCTAAGAGTCTGGGATAGCTCTCCATATTGCAATTTATATATCTAGAATCATAGGATCACAAATATTGACCTATCTTTGCCTTTAGATTAGTGAGCTTAGTTGAGCCATAAGGTGACCTTGGTATCAACGAGTACGTTCTTATTCCATTAGTAAGGACTCGGACAGTGGACTACTAGTATATAAATTGTCGTTAAGTAGTAAGTGGGTGAAGTCTCGATGAGCTAGGGTTTAGTAAGAGCACCATTACTTAGATCCTAAGATAGATTATAATCAACATAAGGATGCTTTATGCGGATGCGTCTAATTGTGACAGAATTAGCGTGTCTAGGTCTTAGGAAGAAGTACCGCCTAAGTCTAGGAATGATATGCCCTTCGAGATAAGTCAATCATTGCACTAATAAACAAACCTGCGTTTTATCGGATTATTCATGGTTGATATGTTTAACTTACATTAGTTCTTGACCGTTCCTCTATCGTTTGTTTATCTTCTTGTGTGTGTTTATTGCTTTACTTGTCATCAAAACCTTAGGTTAGATACATAAAACCGTGCCAGTCTCTCAGGCTGAAACCCCCCTTCTGCATTAGTTTTAGGTTTAACTTAGACAACTAAAATACTGATAGAATTAGGAATTAACGCTCTCGCTCTTAGTGATCGACACCCTACTTACCATGAAACTACTACCGATCGGGTACACTGCCAGTTAAAGTGTTGCTTTTGGTTTAGTCAGCAAAATATAAATTTAAAACTTGAATCATAAAAATAAACACTACACAACGACACATCAAGTTTTTGGCGCCGTTGTCGGGAAGTGAAGTTGTTTAATTCTTATTTTGTTAGTATTTTTAGTTTAGTTTAGCTTAGATTAATTTGCATATTTGTGTGTTTGTTTGTGTGTTTGATTTCTGCATTGTATATTTTGCATATTGTGTGTTTGTGTGTTTTCTGCATTATTACAGTCCGCTGTAATTTTTCTGAGTCGAATATTCAATACGGCGTATAATTTTTTTTCAAACCAATACAGCGTATTCGACTCTATCATCAATACTGCGTATTCGGTTCACTGAATACGGCGTATTAAGCTATTTGACAGTTTTCTTTCCTAGCAAATTTATTACAGGTCACAATGGACGACCCCAACATTACTATGGAGGAGTATATTAGGCTTGAGGAAGAAAAAGCTCGTAGGCGTGGTAAGGTGTATAACTGGAAAACTCCTACGTATGGTAAGATCTGGGATAATGAAGACGTTCACGACCTCGGATCTGTTGAAATTGAATTCCCAGCTATAGTGTTTAACGACACGTTAACATCTGAAGCATCACTCTCGTGTGAGGCTACGGTAAGTTCTCTTAACGACAATGAAATTGACTTTAGAATATCGTTTGACGAATCCGACAATGAAGATTACACGGTAATTTTTGACAAAAACTTATTTTCTTACAAAATAATTTCTGTCAATGATTTAAAAACGGATTCGGAAAATGATAATGAAAAAGTCAATATGCCTTCGTTTCCGTCACCCAAGCCTACGATCAGTTTTTTTGACGATTTAGACTTCTTTAAAGATTTTGAGAATGAATTCCCAGCTATTGTTTACAATAATGCTCAAACGTCTAAATCAGATTTATTAACTGAACCGATTTTAAACCCTCAACATATCGATGAATTTAATTTGAAAGATGAAACATCATTGTCCGAATGTGATGAAGAGGAACAAAACGTTTTAAACTTTAATGATCTATTTCCTTTTAACGTAATTTATCCCAATGATTCAAAATCGGATAAGGACAATGATGATGATAAAATCGATATTTACCTGATGTAATAAATACCGATGTTGGTGCCTATGCACATGGGTCAAATAAGCTTTAGAAACAAGTCATGATACATCTAATAAATTTTTCAAAACTAAAACTTTTATCAAGGGATTAAATTTTAATATCATGACTTGGAATCATCTTAACAAAGGGATGTCATTCATTTTCCTAATCAAGAATTTGTATGTGCCATTTGGCATCCCGTTCGACCCCAAATTGTTTTATAAGGATGGGATTAAATTAGGGCAAGTCTAACTTGAGACTTTTCTGTAAACAAAAGTGCTTGCCAAGAGATAACCCGGAATGTATTTTCAATTTTTTATCGAGTCTGTCTTCCCAGACTGTCTATACGGCATATCCAAACCCCATGGATACGACGTATTAGCCTTCTGGACGTTACCCAGTCTTTATTTTCAGCACAGTCTATACGGCGTATTCGTTAAACGAATACGGCGTATACGACACAAGTATCAATACGACGTATGCTGGGGTATGGATACGGCGTATCGACTTCCTGTACAGTTTAGGTATTTATTTTGAGTCTAGCCAAACGAATACACGGAGATAGAATTGCATTTGTTTTTCCTATAATTTACATAGGACCTCGTGAAAGAAATATCGACGAATATTGGTGGAGAATTTACAAATCTGGAGATCTTGAAGTGTTGGATTCTTGAAACTTCAAGGCGGCTGTTCAACACGAATTCTTGCTCAATAAACCTACATGGAGAATCTACCGAGCAAATATCAGGGGAATTTCTCATTCTAATTCTTTTTAATTCCCGTATTTAATGTTTTATATATACAACGAGGACGTTGTATAATTCAAGTGGGGGGATGGAATTAGAATGTATACTTGTCTTATTTTTCACACTAAAATGCTTAAATTATGCTCAAATTTAAAAAAAATTCAAGCATACTTTTGTGAAATTACTTGATACATAACCCGCACACAATAACCCTTGTTAGATATTGTGAGGATTTAACCTTATCCGTTTCCAAATGTTTACCCAAATTCCACAAAATATGAGTGTGTCGGTGATGTTATAGACTTTAGAACTTGGCTTGGTATATCACTCGAGACCGCAGTGATGAGTACTATGGATTTAGATGGAGTAACTTGTTTAAATTGGTAAATTTTAGGATTACACCCAAATCGCCTTTAAATGTTGCTTATTAACTAACTACACCGGTTAGTTAACCCCCGTTTAAACCCTTTTCCACTCTCATCTTTAGAGTGAAGATCCATTAGAAAAACCCGTAGAGCCAATCCTTTAGGAATTACACCAACTATTTGTTTCGTTACACCCTTACACCTTAACCTACCCTGTTAGATTAAGTTTAATTTACAGTTGCTAGTTGCTTAAAGTGTAAAGTTTGTATTTCCCAAGTCTTGTGTCATTTTCTATCTTTAGTGCGGTTGGAAATTTGCACATTGCAAATGGGAATGTATATTAGTAGTCAAAACTCATGTGATTTTACTACCATCACAATTAATGGTGAATCCGAAGAACGAAGAACTAACGAAGGAATTATCCGAAACTATTATGATCGTGAAGATTGTGAAACTACACCGAGATTTGAAGTATAGTTCGTAAAAAACAAAAAAAATAGAAAAAATGAGAAAATACAAAAAAAAGAGAAAGAAAGTTTAAAGATAATCGTTTCGCAACTACCGAAGGAATTACACGAAGGATCGATTATTCGTTGATACGTCTAAAAAATCAACGATGTAGAGTATTGTACAAAGTGGAAGATATCGCCACTTGCCTTGTAGAGTATGTAAAGTTTTGGGATAATTGGGAAGTTGACCGTTACAGGAACGCCAACTTAGGTTGTTGTTTTTGATCAATGATCAAGACGTTGTAAATAGTTGTGTCTTTATCATGGTAACGGTCGGGAAAAAGTGTCTAGCAACTTGTATCTTAGTCTTAATCTATTTGTTTCTTGATTTTTATTTAACAACAATTTACTTCCCTCTCACCTAATGATTAGCCGCTGGTTTTACGCGAATGAGGACTTGTTCGAGCGTGCATGTCTATTCCGTCGTTACGGCCATGTATGCATGTCTTAGCTGCCTCATTGGTTTACGACTTTGGGTGAAAGTTAGAAGGTTCCTACCCTATATCATTCTTCATCCTAACCGTTGGTTAAATTCGAATGAGGTTGTGATCGAACACACATGTCTATTCCGTCGTTACGGCCATGTATGTGTGCTTCAGCTGCCTTGTTTAAGTGGTACTTCTGGTGAAAGATTGTAGAATGATCAAACATAAGCCTTTCCATACAAAAACCCATATTTACCTTGTTACTCCTTAGCTTTAGTAGTGAAGATGTGTATCCTTGCCAAGCTTATGATAGAAAACTCGTCATGACCGAGCAATTGAGCGAATTAGTTACATGTTACCACATAGATTAGTTGAGTGATTTGAGTGTTTTCATCTTCTTATTTCGTGAGGTGTTTGGTTGTGTACTTGTAATAGATCAAATAAATGCTTTAACGGAAAATATCCTTAGGGATACATTTTTATAAACTTCTAAAGGCTACTTGAGGACAAATAGGATTCAAGTGGGGGGATATTTGATGACATCAAATAATGTCTATTTTATATCATCATTTATCCCATGTTATTAACCCAATTTGTATAGTTATTGCAAAGAATTGTTACTTAATCATTTTATTGTGAATTGTATTAATGTATGGAGTTAATTGTGTAAGTAGCAAAGGCGCTCATATCTGGAGCTTAAATGAAGATATTTTGAAGATTACTATTCTGAAGACCGATACGCCGTATCCATCAAGGAAGATACGGCGTATCCGTACCTGCACTTACCAAAGACCGTAAGGGAATAAAGCTCAATACGCCGTATCCAGAAGACTAATACACCGTATTGGAAATATGGATGAATATAATATTCTGGAAGATATCAAGCGTGGTTCCCACTCCAAGAAATCCCCAATATGCCGTATCCAATCCTTGGATACGCCGTATCGAACCGACTCCAGACCACTATATATAAAGACGACCCTAAACTCAGTTTTAGGCATGCAAGTGAATCCCTAAAACACCAAGTCGACCAAGAAACGATTAAAGGAGCATAGAAGGTCAGAAAAGAGCCTCAAGATCATAGGAAAACTCTTGTAATCTTCGTGCAACCGAATACGCGTTCGATTGAGGTTTCTTTATTTTAATCGTTCATATATCAAACCGTGTGTATTTTTACAATGACTATCGACTAATACCTTTAGGTATCAGCCATGTTTATGAAGATCTAATGTTTGGTTTGTTTATCTTGATTGCTTGATTTATCGTTGATTTATTGATTATGTTTATCGCATGATACTTGTTTATGTGCTTAAGTATGCGACCTATCATTCAACTGGGTCTAGTCTTACATATTTAATGCGTTGCAACTTCGGTGTTGTTTGGGCGTAGGCTAAGAGTCCAGGATAGCTCTCCATATTGCAATTTATATATATAGAATCATAGGATCACAAATATTGACCTATCTTTGTCTTTAGATTAGTAAGCTTAGTTGAGCCATAAGGTGACCTTGGTATCAACGAGTACGTTCTTATTCCATTGGTAAGGACTTGGACAGTGGACTACTAGTATATAAATCGCCGTTAAGCAGTGAGTGGGTAAAGTCTTGATGAGCTAGGGTTTAGTAAAAGCACCATTACTTAGATCCTAAGATAGATTATAATCAACATAAGGATGCTTTATGCGGATGCCTCTAATTATGACGGAATTAGCGTGTTTTTGGTCATTTAAGCTCGTTTTTAGAGGTAAAAGATATGTGTAATTAAGCACTTATCATTAATCATCGTACTAATAAACAAACCTGCGTTTTATCGGATTATTCATGGTTGATATGTTTTCCTTACATTAGTTCTTGACTGTTCCTCTATTGTTTGTTTATCTTCTTGTGTGTGTTTATTGCTTTACTTGTCATCAAAACCTTAGGTTAGATACACAAAACCGTGCCAGTCTCTCAGGCTGAAACCCCCCTTCTGCATTAGTTTTAGGTTTAACTTAGATAACTAAAATACTGATAGAATTAGGAATTAACGCTCTCTCTCTTATTGATCGACACCCTACTTACCATGAAACTACTACCGATCGGGTACACTGCCCGTTAAAGTGTTGTTTTTGGTTTAGTTGGCAAAATATAAATTTAAAACTTGAATCATAAAAATAAACACCACACAACGACACATCAGAGGTACATAAGGAGCTGCAAGGACCAGATTTGGTACGAGCCCTAAACTTATTTGTCCAGGCGTCAATAAAATAAGCTCGGGTCCTGTACGGATGTGCACAAGAGCCATGTGCTCAGTCAGCTCATCGAATGTTACGTGAATCGTTTCCATGATTTTGCGGGTACGTTTGTTGTAGATTCTATAACCCTTCCAATTTGGTGCATAACCAACGAAAATTCCGATATCGGCTGTAGGTCTTAATTTTCCAAGATCTTCACTGTCATTTGTTGGGTAACAAAGAGCACCAAAAACTCAGAGAAATTTAAGATCAGGCTTCTTGTCATGCACTAGTTCATATGGAGTTTTGTTGTGACGAGTGTGAATGAGGGATCGATTTTGGGTGTAGCAAGCAGTAGCAACATCTTCTGCCCATAAAAACATCGGAGCCTTGGAAAATATCAACATAGTCCGAGATGCCTCCACAAGAGTACGATTCTATCTTTCGACAACACCGTTTTGCTGTGGAGTTCTCGTAACAGATTTTTGGTGAAAAATGCCGACACTTTCATAATATTCAGTCAGAACTTGATTAACAAATTATGTTCCGTTATCTGTTTGGATGTATCTGACAGTTTTGCTGAGACCGACTTGTATTTGTTTCAGAAATTTGATTACGAACTCTGGAGTTTCATCTTTAGATCTCAAAAACTTGACTCAAGTAAACCTAGAATAATCATCAACGATGACTAAAATGTATTTCTTCCCATTAATTGTTTGCACTCGCATTGGTCCACATAAGTCCATATGAAGGGTATTTAGAACTTTCAAGTTGGTGTTTTCTGATTTGGGTTTATGGGAATATTTCTGGCTTTTTCCAAGTTGACAAGCAAAGCAAAGATGATCTTTCTCAAACTTCAACCTAGGTAGGCCTCTTACCAGATCTTTTCAAGCAAGATCATTGATGGTACCGAAGTTTAAATGATTTAACCGACGATGCCACAACCATGATTTGTTCTTTGAGGCTTTAGATAATAAGCAGATAGGAGAGGACTTCATCATGTCTTCAACAGAGATAGTATATAGATTAGTGCCACGATTGCCTTTGATTAAGTCGACACCATTAACGTCTCTGACATGACACGAATGTTTGCGGAACGCAACTTCAAGATCTGAATCACAAAATTGTCCGACTAAAAAAAGATTGTGTCCAAGTCCTTCCACATAGTATACCCTGGAGATTACACTGTCACCAATGACCAATCACATAATCTCTATAACCCATAATAGCACCAAAATGATCATTTCCGAATCTAACTATCCCGATGAACTTTTTTACGAAATTCCTAAGCCGTAAGCGATCCCCCGTCATATGTTTTGAACAGCCCGAGTCCAAATACCAAAGGACGATCTGTACGACCTGCATTTGAAAACAGACAAATATGGAGAGTTTGGTACGTTGGATCCCCAATTTCTGTTGGGGTCCTGTTGGTTAGCACAAACAGTAAGTTTCATAGAATCATCAATTGACTGTATGACAGTTGCAGTGGGAGTGTCAGCGGAAATTGCCTTTTCCTGTTTGTTTTTACGCCGGTACCTAGTTAATGGTTTCTGAGAAGTGTTACTTAATCTCTCAGTTATCACAATTGCACTAGTACTAACGCTTTTAGGTTGTTTTACAAGCACTACTTTGGATTTAGTAAACCTAGTTAAAGGGCACTGTTCTCCTAAAGTGAATTTCCTTCCAGTGGGGTTCCATTGATAACCGACATTGGTAAACAATTTTCTAGTTGTCTGCCAGACTTGCTTAACCTGCTTAACTCTCCAAACCTTGTTGACAGGGGGTTTCTTAACAAACTTCAAAGATTTCACAACACATTTATCATGATTAAAGGAAATTAAGCATTTGTTACAAGTTTTGCAGACATAATTAGAATTCGAATTAATTACAGTATGCTTATAGCTAATACTAGAATCAACACGATTCTTTCGTTTCACACTAGACTTATTTTTCCTAGGATGGACTTCTACTTCCTTCTTGTCACACTTAGCTGGCAAGGTCCTATCGTTCTTTGTATTGCTCCTAGGCTTTGACCCGCTAGCGGAAATGGCATCTTTTACTCCTGTAGAAGGAATCATAGGTTCATTAGTCTTTTTCATTTTCTGTTGCACAATATGAGTTTGTGAGTTATTAGTTGAAGTTTCACATGGTTCCACAAAAGTAACTCGCTTTTTCCTAATTGAAAGGGCAGTAGCAATCTTTTTATCTCTTTTACTGAATTATTTTGGACAAGTGCCAATCGCATATTCCAACAATTCCTGAGAGTGTTTAGTGTAAAGGCAAGCATATTCAAGCACATTATCTAATGGTTGTTTAACCCTAGCCTCTTCTACAATCTCACGAAGAGTTCCTACACTTTCCTTAAGATGTGTGAGATAATCTAGATGAGCTTCCCTATTATTTCTATTAAAGGGGGATTGGTTCAACATCGATTACATACATACCAGGAGCAAGAACTTTTGGTTTTTCAACAGGCATAGTGACGCATTTCTGTTTGCCATTTATCTGAGCCTTTAGGTTCTCAATTTCAGTTAACAAAGAAGTTGTCTTTTCAATTGTTTTAGCACGCGTTAACTTTATTGAATCATACAATTCCTTGTAATGCTGCTTAAATTTTTCGTTTTTTGCCCTAAAACGCTCATTTAAATCATGAAGGGCATTTACTTTAGCAGTTAAATCTTTGTTCTGAAAATCTAAGGCCTTAAAGTCAAGAACGAGATCTGCCTCACTATGTTTCTTTCTCAATTGAGAAATTGTATCTTTTAATTCTCTAATTGTATTGCCCCTTCCTTGAAGTTGTTATGTTAGGTTTCCGATTACAAAAACTAAATCAAATGCAGGAGCATCTGAAGATGTCACTGATTTTTTGTTTCCACGATGTTCTTTAAGATGTTGATACTTTAATTGCAAATTTAAGTGTTCCACCTCAAGTTTGGAAGAATGTTTTATCATTTCATCATGATCATCATTTTGAATCTTGCTTTTCAGATTAGAATTTTCAGCTTCAAGTTCGGCAATACGTTTTTGTGCGGCAGTGTGAGCATCATGCATGTCAGAAAATCTAGATACAGTAAGCACATAATTTGTTGCAGTATAAAATACTTCTTTAGACAAGCAATCAACAATTAGGTTCTCATTTTCAATAAGAAGGTTTTTCCGCTCAATTTCATCACACTTCTTATCCACAGCATGTTGGTCCATCTCAGCCTCCATTTGTTCAAAAACTTCTTTCATTTCCTTAATTTCTTTGATGAGAGCTTTTTGAATTCCCTCAAAATGTTCTTTGATTGTTTTGAAAAATGGGATTACCTCGGTGAGATTTGTTCAAAACCCCTTTCCCCTTTAGTGAGACCCGTAGGTGTGATTCTCTTTTTACAGGTTTTATCAAATTCCGAAAAAAGTTGTACTAAAGAATAAATATTTACTTGTACTTGACTTTTTGTTGGGAGGACTTTGGGGACCAGCTTTGCAGGTGTATTGGGAGGATACACCGTCATAGCTGTAATTGGTTTTGCAGATTTGGCCTTTTCTTTGAGAGCTTTGGCCTTCATTTTGAGAATATCATCAGACCAAAATATCTGCTCAGGGGTCAATTGTTTCTGTGGTGTGAAAGTCGCTAAATGATTCTCTTTCGAGTAATCAGGTGGTGCAATCTTAACCTTCTTTTTCACACACATTGGGTCGTTCATTTTTTCATTCATTTGCTTCCTAGTAGTCTCAGCTATCTCTAGGGTGTCCTCTGAGTCATGAACTACGATACGATCATGGTTGGTCTTGATAATCTCCTGACCACTATATAGAGCAGGTTGAACACGCTTTGCTTTGGAAAGATATAAGGGGTTCTTGTAGCCTATTGCTACCTTGTTGGCTTCATCATAAAAGGACTTAGGTTTACACAACATATGAACTGTTTGAAGAGACTGATATTGTTTATATAGTTTATCTTCGACCTTTTCTTATAAGTGTTTCATGTCCAAAAATTCTTCAAGGAGTTTGTTTTCTTTCTGTTTAAAATCCAATTTTAAAGTTGATACTTCTTCCCTTATTAACTTGTTATGGTTAATGGTAGAGTTAAGTTGCATTTTAACAGAATGAAGTTCCTTTTGTAAAGATTCTTCCTTAATATTACGGTCTTTGATAATCATTCTCATTTGTGTATCAATCAGCAGTTCTCGTTCAGTTAGTTCAAATTTGGCCCTTTGTTCATAAGTTTCAGCTAGTTCCTTATATCTAGCAAGTTCAGCAGTTAGAGAGACATTTACTGCTTTATTTTGCGTGTTATTAGTGACACATTGGGCAGCCTGCTCATCTATATCATTGATAATAATCATCATTAATGCATCATTTGGAACAGAAGATACATCACTTTGTACAACTTGTTCTTCGTTGTCCTGCACATACTGTCCATACGAGATAATATTACTATTACTCGTATATTCAGTATGATACACCCATAATTAGAAAATGATACACCATAGTTAGATTATTATTATAGTTTATTATGTTTAGGATATGTGTTGAGTCATATTAGGAAAGTATTTAATATGTTTGACTATTTGTTTAGGAAGGTCATAATAGCCCATAATAGGCCTATGACCCATTTAGCTATTATAAATACTCGTTGTACTCTTTCATTATAATCAATCAAGTTAAAGAACAATCTCTAAGCTTCTCTCTTCTTTCTTACGGAGCCAGCACACGCTTGAAGTGGTGCCCTATCCCGATACAACCCCTAACCGGGTCGTATCAATTGGTGCTTTCATTGAGAGCTCTCGTTGAGAGGGTTTCGATTTAAAGTTCCAAAAAAAAGAAAAAAAAGTTACTGTTCATCCGTGGGTACTGTTCACCAAACACTGTTCATCATGGGTATTGTTTACCAACACTGTTCATCGTGGGTACTGTTCATCGGGAATTTTTTTTTGCTAATCTGCTAGTTACTGTTATCAGTAAAAAAAATAAAAAATCTTCGAGCTACTATTCATGGCATCAAGTGGCAGCGATCAGAATGCGGAATATGCACTATCTAAGCTATTGCAAATGGGTATGGTGGCCGAATATGAGAGTGAGTTTGTGATACTTGCAAATCAAGTAACGGGTATCTCTGCAAACTTACTTAAATCGTTTTATATCTCCGGACTTAAACTGGAGTTACAACGGGAACTGTTCAGATCAAGGCCTACAACTTTAGGGGAAGCCTTCTCTTTTGCCCGTATCGCCAAGGCCCGTTTTGAGGACGAGCGGTCCACCATAGCCATCGTCAAACCAAACGAACTCACCGCACATGTACACGTTCAAGATCTTGAGCAAATTACTCGAGGAAGAGGGGACGAGCCTAATCGTATTCTGTTGGTTACGATTCATCACATGATATACCCTATTACTGTAGAAGTTTTGAATCAAATCTTTTCTCCTCATGGGTATGTCGAGAAAGTCGTCATCTTTCAGAAGTCAGCTCATGTTCAAGCACTTATTCAGTTTCAATCACGCCAGAATGCCATAGTTGCAAGAAATTCGTTACAGGGCTGTAATATATATGAGGGTTGTTGTCAACTAGATATACAGTTCTCAAATCTTGAAGAGCTGCAAGATAACCAAGAAGAACACATCTGCTACTACTACTGGGAAAATTGTTTCTCTATTCTAAACACTGAAGAAGCTGGTAACACCAAATCACCACTTTCCGCTAACACCTTTGGCAACGGTGGTGTTGATGAGTCAGAAACTTCAGGTCTGGAGACACCTGCGAAGGAAGTAGTGGACAACGGTAATGGTTCTGCACTCATTTGTTTGGTTGGATACGATACCGGAAGTGAGGTGGTGACCGGCCTTCCGGAGGAGTTTCAAGAAGGAGATATGGTTGATGCATTATCAAGAGTTTTGGAACAGAAAAGTTCAGAAAAAGGGGTTGATAGCGGCAGCGGAAGACAAGACTACATACTTTTTGAAGCCTCACTATTTGTCTTCCTCAATCCTGGTCCCGGTTATTTTGCTCGTAGAAGAATATGGATCCCAGAATCAATATCTCTTCAAGATAACACTTTGAGAGCAAGGTGGTTGTGAAAAAGTGGGAAATGATACACCCACAATTAGAAAATGATACACCACAGTTAGATTATTATTATAGTTTATTGTGTTTAGGATATGTGTTGAGTCGTATTAGGAAAGTATTTAATATGTTTGACTATTTGTTTAGGAAGGTCATAATAGCCCACACTAGTACAAATATGGGATTTCGTCACACATGTTGTTTTTTGAACGGCCACACAGTCAGATATTTATGTGACTAAATGTACCAGAATAAAATAAACAGCCACACTTGAACTTATTTTGTGTGACCATTTCGGAATTTCATTGTCACACATTTGAATATTTATGTGACTAGAGGTAACTGGTAATTTTTTGTTGATTATTTAGTCACTTATAATTTGGGACGTGTGACAGATACAAATAAGTTTGAAACATTAGTCACACTATATATATACATATGTGACAAATATATGTCACACAATTGAACGGTGTGACCAAAATCCATATATGGTCACATGAAGTAATTGTGTATGTGGCTAAATCATATAGTCAAGTTTGTCACACATTATTTAAAAGTGACTGCTATTTTTTGCTGAATATTTAGCCACATATGAATTTGAAATGTGTGACAACTGAAAAGTAAGTTTGAAGCATTAGTCACGATATACATTTAAAAGTGACAAATATATGTCACACACTTGAACAGTGTGACCAAATGTCATATATGGTCACACTAAACCATAGACATACATGATTAAGTGTAACCAAAATTCGATACATATGGTCACGTAAGTTAATATGTGTGTCTAAAGTTTAGTGTGTGTTTGCTTGCCAAAACCTAATGTGTATAGTCACATTTAATTGTAGCATGATCATGTGACTATAGGCTTTACAATAGTCACACCATATCACAAATGTGTATCTAAATTATGTTTATGGCCACATTATAAGGGTATTATATGTGACCAATACATTCAAAATAGTCACATTGTGAAATATTCATGTGACTATTATTTATAGCAAAATGTGAACTCAGTTATCATTAACCTTGATATTAGTCACATTGAGTGTTTGTGTGACTAAATTCAAGATGTTATATATGGTCACATGAAGTATTTATTTAGGTGTCTAAATCATAGAGTCATATTTTGTCACACATTATTTAAGTGTAGTCACAATTCGATACATATGGTCACACATTTCTGATAACTTATGTAATTTTGAGGGGTTAGATATGGGATTTTATAGTCTATCTAGTTTGAGTCTAATTTGATATTCACTGCATGAATTGAGTTCAGACTATTAGTTTGAGTCTAATTTGATGTTGAACCCAATCCTAGATCGATTCCTTAGCTTGTAAAGAGTATGTTACCTTGGATAAATCCAAACTAACAATGATAGAAACTTTGTTAATACTAAAGAGTATGCGGAATCTACTCTTCAATACTTTAGAAGAATCAATGAAACAGTAACAATGAATGAACAATAAGAATAACAAAAAGCTCCAATATATTAATACGATCACTCTTAATAGTGATAGGGTTTACAAACAACCTTGAAGCTCTAACTATGAATTCAACTATATGAATGAGATCTCTATTTGATACGTGCTAAACTAGATACCCTAGGGTCTCCTTTTATACACCAAGGAACCCTAATAGGTTTACAAAACGTATTACTAATCAAAGCTTATCTCTTCCTATTCGATCTCATCCATAACTGATAAGCAGTACTAACTGATACATAACAACACTAACTTATACAAAACAGTACTAACATACTAACAGTACTAACTTACAAAGACAGTATTAATATTTACTCTAACAGCACTAACTACTTGGAGTAAATTCTTCAAAACTTCAGCAGCAGCAAAATCTTCAACTAGCAGCACTAATCTTTAACTGACAGTAGTAACTCTGAACCAACAGCAGAAACTCCAAAACTAATATGAAGCCTTTAAATCCCAACAATCCCCCCTAAACTTGATATTTACCTTGTCAATCATCAAGTTTCTTCATATGCAACATCTTGATCATGAGGAGGATGTATCCAAACACATCTTTACTTCACATTTCATCTATCTGCTTCTGAATAAACCTAAGTAAGTCAAAAGCAGCTTCACTTTCAGATTCAGCTGTCAATCTCAAAACTAACATCTTCTCAAGAGTTTCTTTTGTAAGTGGATACTTTCTTTCTGCTAGCATGTGAAACTCAGTACCATCTTCTAGCATCAAAATATGAACTCCACAGTTTTCATACAAATTCTAGCTTTTGAGAATCCAATCTTCTTGATTCTTCCAGAGTTCATCAACTGCATTTGCCTCAAACATAGTCTTTAAGTCACCCCACAGAATTAGATCAATTCCCTCGGGAGTTGTTGTTTCAAATCTCTGCATCACTAGACTATGTAACTCAAGAAAGTCCATCCTATCAAACCTTGAAACCATTTCAGTGAAAGTCTTGATATATCTTGAACTTCCATCAGCTCTAAAAACTCTGTAATAGTCATGAGGTTCTCCATATCTATCATTATGATAAAATTCAGACTTCCAGTCAACAATTTGATACCTCTTGTCAAGAACTTCATAATCAATTGCTTCTTCTTCATTAGGAACTATACTCAGAAAAGTTTTTAGTTGTTCTTCCTCTTTAAGATCAGCATCAGTCTTTTGCTTTTTAGAGCTCCTCTTCATCCTAATCCTTTTCTTTCTCTTATTTGTACTGTCCACATCTTTATTACTGCTTTCCTCTTCAGCTTTAGTGTTCAGGTCTTTAATCCTCCTTTCATCTTCTTCAGATCCAATAGGAACAAAAGTATCTACCAGCTCCTTTTCCTTATTGTAAAGACCCTGAATCTCTTCAAAATCTCTATGCTTTAGTTGAGCATGAGTAAACCTACCTAAGATTTTTTAAAAATAAATTTTCAAAAATAAAAATGTTGGCCGTATAGGGAAGTCTCAGGTTTGAACCCGATACCTCAACCTTAACTGCCAACGCTTTAACACCAACACCCACTACCATCTCGCCCTTGGGACTTTTTCGTTAAACCTTCACGCTACTTTACTTTTAAACCTTTTTTGCCATTTATGCCTTTTAGCTCTTTTAAGCTTATTTACAGCTTATTCCAAGAACCGTTTGCCCCATTTTATTTTTTCTAGGATTAGAATTGTTCAAAGTACTTTTCATGATTTTTTTAGATTTTTCAAATTAGTTTAATATTTTTTTATAATATTTTTAGATTAAAACTGTTTTATATTCATAATAAATAAAATAAAAGTAAAAAAATTATAATTCTTTTTTCTAAAATTATTTTTAATCATTTAGGACTGTTAAAAATTAAATTTGAGGTTGTAGGGTTAAAATTTTAGAATTTAGGTTTTTAAAGCTCGGGTTTTGATTCCCGTTATCGTTTTAGTGTTTCAACCTTAATTGCTTTCGTTTTTAGCTTACCTTTAATTGTTTTTGCATGTTATTTGTAGAAATAGAATCTAGATCAAAAATCTTGATTAATCCATCTTGATCTCGTCTTTAACCTCGATTCTTAATTCACACCTCGTCGGGATACGACTCGGGAAGGTTTTGGATTTTACTTTGGTTAAAAGTAATTTTCTTAAAGCCTTTTTGGAATTCTTATCTTATACTATATTATAATTGATATTATCCTTATATACGTATTTGGACGTATCAAGAGTGCTTATAGAAACTGCTTATTAAACCGTGGCTTTTTCTCCCTCTGCTTATTTTTAACTTGTTTCACTTTTAAAATTTCGAATTTAGCAAAACTAGATAAGTTGTAGCTTATTTGGTTTAAAGCTTTTTCGGTGCAGCTAATTATTTTTAAGCTAAAGTTTTTTTAATAAAAGTTTTCATTATTAAATATAGTTTCAGTTTATAAAAAGTTTACAATTTTAATTAATAAAAATAGTAGTTTTTAGATTAGCTTATTATTAAGCTATCTTATTGCTTATTATCTAATGCTTAATATTGCTCAGTTTTGAGTCGAGATGGTATCGGTGTACATGAGATGTTTATTATGCCCAAATCGGTGTAACTATGTCAATATATAACGTGTAATCATTAATTGAGGGAAAATAGTGATCCCGAGTTGTTTAACCGTCGGATCGTCCTCAAATTTGTACTAAAGCATATAAACGCATAGATATTGAATTGGGCCGTTGGAATTTGCGATCACACGTGTCCTTCATGAGATAAATTTTCTAGTCCAATTCTAAATAACATTTTCAAACCTGAATTCTTAGTTGACTTGACTTGTGACGGTAATGGGTTGAAACTTTAGATTCGACTCCACAACAAAAGTTGTAGATCTCTTTGTCATAGTTTCGTGGCTTCTTGAGTCATCAAAAGCGCAATTCGTATGAAGAAATTATGACCAAATCGGTGTAACTATGTCAATATATAACGTGTAATCAATAATTGAGGTAAAATAGTGATCCTGAGATATTTAACCGTCGGATCGTCCTCAAATTTGTACCAATACATATAAACACATAGCTCTTGAATTTAACCGTTGGAATTTGCAATCACATGTGTCCTTTTCGAGAATAGTTTGGTTGTCCAATTATAAACAACATTTTCTATACTTAATTCTTAGTTGACTTGACTTGTGACAGTATTGGGTTGAAATTTTAGATTCAACTTTAAGATGAAAGTTTTAGATATCTCTCTCCCGGTTTCGTGGCTTCTTGAGTCATAAAAAGCGCAATTCGTATGAAGAAATTATGACCAAATCGGTGTAACTATGTCAATATATAACGTGTAATCATTAATTGAGGTAAAATAGTGATCCTGAGATATTTAACCGTCGGATCGTCCTCAAATTTGTACCAGTACATATAAACACATAGCTCTTGAATTTGACCGTTGGAATTTGCAATCACATGTGTCCTTTTCGAGAATAGTTTGCTTGTCCAATTATAAACAACATTTTCTATACGTAATTCTTAGTTGACTTGACTTGTGACAATAATGGGTTGAAATTTTAGATTCAACTTTAAGATGAAAGTTTTAGATATGTTTCTCCCGGTTTCGTGGCTTCTTGAATCATCAAAAGCGCAGTTCGTATGAAGAAATTATGACCAAAAAAGGTGTAACTATGTCAGCATATAACATGTTATCATTAATTGAGTGAAAATAGTGATCCCGAAATATTTAACCGTCAGATCGTCCTAAAATTGATACCAATACATATAAACACATAGATCTTGAATTTGACCGTTGGAATTTGTAATCACATGTGTCCTTTTCGAGAAACGTTTGCTTGTCAAATTATAAACAATATTTTCTATATTGAATTCTTAGTTGACTTGACTTGTGACAATAATGGGTTGAAATTTTAGACTTAACTCTAAGATGAAAGTTTTAGATATCTCTCTCCCGGTTTCGTGGTTCCTATTATCCTTAATATAAAGTAATCGATTATTCTACAAGGTGTGGAATCTTTGATTTTTTTAATTCCTGTTGTTCGAGTGTTCTATCCTCTTTATTCCTTAATCCTTAAATAGGCGTTGCTTGTATGGAATCTCTGATTCTATTGCTCGCAATTTTTATTTTGGAGGATGGCTGATTAGGTTTTAGTTACTTTCGATCTGTTAGGAGTCGTTGTGGGATCTGTTTGGTTTGGGTTCATTTCGCTGGTTCGTTTGTATCTATCATTCATATCTGTTTGGACCCAAGTATGGATGTGGGTTAGAGGGTAGTGTATTTTGTTGTTGCAATACGTGTTCTACTGATTTTTGTTATCGTGGTTCTTTGTTTCTGGTGGTGGGTGTTTAATGGAGAGAGGGTTTCTTACTAGTGCGTCGAAGGAGAAGGGCATTGATGGAGGAAGTAAGGCTAATTCAGTGTTGAGTGGTCTAACCACGAAAATTAGGAATATAGATGGGAAAATAATTAGGAAGGATAGTACTCAAAGGAAGGCAATCAGGTGTGTTCAAGCTGATCCGGTTTTGGATGTTAATGCAAACGCTGCTATGGACAAAGATTATGCTGAGGGTCCTCCACTGAAATCAATTCTTAAAAGACCTAATGTTGCTTCAAACATGGCGGTTGTAAACGCTGCTACCGAGGTTCCTGTCAAAGATTTACAACATGATGTGAATTCAGGTCCTGATTCCAGCAACTTGAAGGCTTCGCCACCAATGGAGGGTCTTCATTCAGATGTTAACATCAATATGGGAAATGTCGACAACCTTGCTAACAGCCCTAAACCTGTCATGGGGATTAATGTCGCTCCGGTGCTTGTTAGTGAGGTGATTAGAGGTAGTACAGGTCCGGGTGATTATTCAGCAACTAATGCTGTAAAAAAGTGTAATTCGAGTGCTTCAGACGTTCCTAAATCTATGGTTGCTGTAACAGATGGGGCTTCCAAAACAGCCCCTATGTCCTTTGCTAATATCATTAAATCACAACATGTCAAGAAGGGTAATTTTCGCTCACTTATAAATGCGGAGAAGGTGGAGAGTTTTGATTTTGTGCTTCCTAAGTATGCGGTGGATGAGGTTAAGAGCAGGTATGATAATACTCTTGTTGGTTATTTTTTGGGTACTTATTTTGAAAGTGTTGGGTTCAATTGCATTTTATGTTAGATATATATCAAAAAAGATATGATGTTTGCTGCATTGACTTTCAGTTGTACTAGAAGAGGCTTAACCTACAGAGTAACTGACTGAGTACCGAGTAGAATATATATGTTTCTTACTTGAGTAAACCAAGGAAAGATGGATAGGCTTCACATTTATGTTAGAAACCCGGAGAAAATTACAAAAAAAGACTTGCTGTTTATTTAAGTGAGAACCGGCTATTTGAAATCTGAGTTCCAAAGTGGATATCACATGTTTCGTATCTGAATTCCAAAGTGGAAAGAATTACCGAAGCTACAAACGACAACAGTCTCATCGAGTGTGAAGGCGATATCATCATTCCGTACAAGCTTGCTACTGTTGCATCTGAAGCGGCTTCAGGTAAGCTTTTACAGTATAAGCTCAGGCTTGCTACTGTTGCATCTACAACTCAGGCTATCAGGATTTGAAAAGCTGAATATTCAACACATTTGGCTTATTTGACCCATTTTTCTTAAGCTTATCTTTTTACCCGTTTTATCCTGTTAAGATAAACTTAGACCTTTACCGGATTGACCCATGCTTGAGTGAACTTCATAACATGTTATCTGGATGGCTGAATCTCAGCTTATTGCAACAACATTGAATAATTTTTTATTACAGCAACCTGGATGGCAAGACAACGACCAAACGATATAGTATTGGTAATTGACTTTACTATTGTAGGTGTCCAAACCACCACTTACATGTGTAAGTATACATTTGCTTCGGTATTTATGTATACGTATGTGTTTAGTAGTTCTGATACGGAATGGTTTTTTCGTTTTGCAGCTAACAACATACCGAGTGTCACAGGGAACCACCATATATTTCACCAGCCACCTAATGCTTCAGACTTTTGTAGAAGACAAATTTTAACTTTGTCGTCATTGGTACTACTGCTCCAATAACATGTATAGGTGTGTTAGATTTCAACATTTTACTGACTTACCATTTTTCTGAAGCTACATAATACATTTTTTTGCAGCTTCTAAAAACAACCTGGAAAGTGTAGTTTTCAAATTCTGGCTGCAAAAACACAATGCAATTTGAGGTACTGTTTCTACGAGTATCATAATTAGTGACATTGTTGTCAAAGTATATACTGTCTAAGGTCTTTCATGCACCAATAAAAGAACGTTAAGATCTGGAAGTATGAAAATGTTGCTATTGTTGATGGAAAAACTTCAATTTCCGAGTACATAGCCACATTTGCACTCATTCCTTTTGAGCTTTTATATAAAAGATTGAAACTTTTTGATTTGTTTTGATGTTAACCTGTTACATGTGTATATACATGTTGGGTGTTCAGTGTCGCTTCCTTATTCGTAGATCCGAGCCTCACTTAAGTAGGGAATATGATTAATACTGCTCAACATTAATGCTGCCAATATGATATTAGTGTTGCCTGTTCGTAGTTATGTGACATGATAGTTTCTACTAAGTGGTAACTTTTTTCAGCTTTGTAGCTTGATTGACTCTGACCCTGTTCAGGAAAAACAAAAGAGTACAGGTGTGTTGATTGTGTCGACTGACCTTTTACATATTGCACACTTTACCCAATTGGAGTGCGTTACTAATAAATAATGTTTTTTAATATCCTTCAGATGCTTCTGTAAAAGAACACGATGAAGCGAGGATTGATCTTAGATTTAAGAAGATGATCAAGTCTCAAACGATTTCCAATGCTAACAGGCCCAAGGTATATTTTCTTTTAATAACAAGTTTTTTATATTTTCAAATCTTTATCTCAAATCAAGTTTTTATTTAATTGTGCTACATCATAATTTTTTCTTGAATCAGATTGATGGAGACATGCAGTACTTTGTGGATACCCATGACTATCAGCGACCATTTAGGATCGTTTATGACAACGCCATTTTAGAGCTTTATATTCTGCCAAAGAGAGAATGTTGTCGAGAACATAAATAAGCTTCTTGGTGATGAATTTGTTTTCTGTCACACCCACTGTGTGTATCAGAAAATTCATCAAAATCATCTCATTGATCTTATTGCTGATCTTCTAAACCATTTGTATGTGTCCCCCTGATTTATTAAATATTTATTAAAAGTACATTAAAGTTAATGCGAACTATTTTTAATATTTTTGTTAACTCTCAATTTCAAGTTGGGACTGACTATAAATTGTGGGTACCACAAACTGAATGATACAAATATTTTTCAGTACAGTGAATCGATGTGTAGTATGAATACGAACTGGTGATAATGAAATAGACTAGAACTGATGCATGTTTGTATGAATCATCTTTTCTAGTCTTGCTTACTTCAATAGTGAATATGCAGAACCAACAGGGAAGTAAATAATTTTTCATTTAATTTCTTGCAGAGTAAGAGTTCAGCTGGTGAAGCTTCAACAGCAGCTGCTGCCCCAAAGGTAATGATTTGTGAAAATTATTGCTATGTCTTTTTGGGATAGGTTTAATATCTAAGTAGCGAAAGATGTATGTAGCTGCTTGTTATTAGTGCTGCTTGTCAAACGTGTTGGTATTAAAAGTAGTCACTACTGTTTGGGAACAAGAATGATTTGTGCTGCCAGTGTATACTTTATGCTGCTAATGCAAGACTTAATGCTGCCAGTAGTAATCTCGTATGTTAATGCTGCTATTGATACTACTACTATTGGGTTTAAAAAAAGAAGTTAGTGCTGTCAAGTATATATCTGTGCTGTCAAAGTGTTATATAAATACTATACTCATCTAGTAACTTTAACACTTGCATTAGAACATGAATTCATTTAGGTCCTGGTTGCATTTTCACCTTGACTGCAATTGCCAAATGGGAGTGTAGCTCATATGGTAGAGCGCTCGCATTGCATGCGAGAGGCACGGGGTTCGATTCCCCGCACTTCCTTATTTTTTCGTTGTGTGACTAAATATTACAAAACGCCACACAAACATAAAATTCTTGTGGGCATTGGATGAACAATAGTCACAAAAAATGCACATTTACTTGACCTTAAAAAGCATACAGTCACACTTATTAACACTATTGGCCACTTTATGCTTAATTGTATGTGACTAAATACCTAAAAAAACCATGTTTTGTGTGACTAAATATTACAAAACGCCACACAAACATAAAATTCATGTGGCCATTGGATGAACAATAGTCACACAAAATACACATTTACTTGACTTTAAAAACATATGGTCACACTTATTAACACTTTTGGCCACTTTTGGTTAACTTGTATGTGACTAAATAAAAAAAACATGCTTTGTGTGACTAAATATTACAAAACACCACACAAACTTAAAATTCATGTGACCATTGGATGAACAATAGTCACACAAAATACACATTCACTTGACTTTAATCAACATATGGTCACACTTATTAATACTTTTGGCCACTTTTGGTTAACTTGTATGTGACTAAATCCCAAAAAAACCATGCTTTGTGTGACTAAATATTACAAAAGGCCACACAAACATACAATTCATGTGACCATTAGATGAACAATAGTCACATAAAATACACATTTACTTGATTTTAAAAAGCATATGGTCACACTTATTAAGACTTTTGGCCACTTTTTTTTTAAAATTGTATGTGACTAACTCCAAAAAAACAACACCCGTTGTGTGACTAAATCATCACAAACGTCACATTTATTATATATTCATGTGGCCACAGGACGGGAAATAGTCACACAAAATACACATTTAGTTGAATAAATCATCTCAAATGTCACATATATTATATATTAATGTGGCCAAAGGACGAACAATAGTTACTCTCAAAAACCATTCGTGTGACTATAAAGTGTTTACGGTCACTAATACTGATTAATCCAACAAAACTTGTGCCTAATTTGTCACACATATTCGGGTTTTGGTCACTCGTTTTCAATGAAAAAGGCCACAAACTCAACAATGTCACCGTTACGGTGGCACGACCTTTAGTGACAAAAAAAACGTATGTGACTAAATGCATATCGTCACACATTTTTAGAGTGACCAATACCACTTTTTGTACCAGTGCCACAATAGGCCTATGGCCTATTTAGCTATTATAAATACTCGTTGTACTCTTTCATTATAATCAATCAAGTTAAAGAACAATCTCTAAGCTTCTCTCTTCTTTCTTACGGAGCCAACACACGCTTGAAGTGGTTCCCTATCCCGATACAACCCCTAACCGGGTCGTATCAATTTTGAAGAAGTGGGGAGTGATACGCCTATGGTTGTTGATGAGGGACGGCTGCCCCGACATGGCATGTTGGATAACCATCATAGTTTATTTATTATCTTTTATTAGGATAAGTGTTTGAATAATTGTTTAGGATATGTGGTTTGAGTCATGTTAGGATAAGTCTTGTGGTTGTGAGAGTTATCACATAAACTAGTATTTAAGGTTTCACAATGTAATCAATTAATCAATCAATCAAGTTTGTCAAATAAATTGTCTAGTCTTCTCTCTATATTCTTAAAGAGCTCGCACACGCTTGAAGTGTTGCCCTATCCCGATACAACCCAAACCGGGTCATGTCACAGTATCTGAGTCAACAACGTTGTTTGGTTGTACATCATTTTGCATCTCGTGTCCCTCGGGATACTCATTCATATTATCGAGATAGTTATCATGATCTTGTACCTCAGAGATAAAGTCTGAATCATACGATGGACCAGCTGCATCATCAACTGGATCAGCAGAAAAGAGATTGGCCATAAACATTGTCTGAGCAGTAGGAGCTTCATCAACATCAAAGTTGAAGGCGTCACATTGATCAGCTTGAAAGATATTTTCTTCGTTCTAAGCCATATCCTGAATGGGTCCATCGTCAACCTCATCATCAAAAGTATTTGCTTGTCCACCCGCAAGAAACAACAGCTGCTCCTCATCCAAATCCACTCTATTTTCTTGAGCTTGCATCAACAACATCTTTTCTTTGAAGTAGTCATAGTTCTATGGACGTTTAGGCTGAATGCAATTTCTTGCTATATGACCCATCCCATTGCACTTGTAACACTTGATTGGCTTTCCTTGCCCAGTATTTGCATTACCATCTCTATTCTGAGCTACCCCATTGCCTGCAACAACAGCACCCCTAGCATTGTTTCCTTGAACCCTGTTTTGTCTCCCCTGAACATTCTGAACCACAACCCTACCATTCTGCACTGTGGCTTGATTTCATATGTTGGAAGAGGTTCTCAATTGATTGTTGGTTGGAGGAAATTAGGTTTTGTATTGTTGAGCGAGAAGGGAAACTTGTTTAGTCAAATTGTCAAGCAATTCATTAGCTGGAGAAAGACTTGTATCAGGTTGTGTATTATCAGCAAACTGAGGTTGATAGGTGACAGGTGGAATGTATGAAGATTGTGGTTGAACTGATGATGATGAAGGATACTGATAAGGTGAAATGTTAGACACAAGGGCAAGTGGATCATTAGATTGTTGGTTGAGTCTTTCCATCAGCAGCTTGTTCTCATTTGCATGCACCTCGTGTTGCTTTAGGTAAGCATACAACTGACAGTGATTGTACTCTTTCAAACCTTTGTTCAACTTGACTACCGTCCCAAATCTACCCCATTCGGGTAACATGTTGTTTACAAATTTAAAATTCAGCTGAATTTTTGGCATGGTCATCTTGATATGTCTCATCAGCTTAGTAAACCTGACGTAGTAGTCATGAATGTTTTCACCCTTGTGTTGCCTAAAGTGTTTAAATTCATCATACAGTTGAGATTCGCGGTCATCTTTAGTTAATTCAGATCCTTCCAATAACATCTTTACATTATCCCAAATATCTTTGGCATACGTGTTATGGTTAATGAGTTTGTAGATGTCTCTAGGCAATCCTTTAAGAAGGATATTTGTTGCACGAATGTCAGCTCTAAGTCTATCCTTTTCAGGTTGTGAAAGATCTGCAACCACTCTATCCCTTTCTGGACCGAGAGTGGAACTATCAGTATCGGAAGCAACTTCATCTCTGCACGTTCCCATCTTGAATGGGCCTTCATCAATAGACTGAAAAATGTACTCTCCATGATCTTTTCCCTTATAGTACAATCGAATTCGTTGTTGCCATGACTCAAAATCAGTCCTGTCAAGCATGGGAGGGCGGGTATCAGAACCGACCGCTTGGATATCTTCTGACTGATTAGACATTTTAACTGATTGTGAAATAATATGATTGGATCGATCAATGATTAGTGAATGTATGTTAAAAGTGGTGAAGTTAAAGTAAGTGTTTTTGTTGTTTTGGTTTGTTAAGTTTTAAGTTTGAAAGATAAGATTTGTCTAAGTGTCCAAACAATGTCTCAAACCGTTGGAATAGTAATCAAACCGCTACTGACAAACCGCTATGAAGAATTTTAAACCAAACCGCTACCACGAAAAAAATGGCCAGAGGTTTGTTTCCCAAATGACCTTGAGAGAAATCTTTAAAGGAACCTGTAACAAACCGCTATTGCTAAACCGCAGCGAATGGTAAACCGCTATGAAGACAATATGCCAAACCGCTACCTAGAAATGAAATGGGCAGAGGTTTGTTTCCCAAATCGCTATTAGAAATAGTCTTCAAAAACCTGTAAATCGCTATGGTATCAAACCGTTGTAAACACCAAACCGCTACCAGAAGAAGGTGGTAAACCGCTATGAAGATAAAGTACCAAAACGCTACCAAGAAATGAAATTGGCAGAGGTTTATTTCCCAAATCGCTATGAGAAATTGTCTTCAAAAACCTGTAAACCACTATGGTATCAAACCGCTATGAATACCAAATCGCTACTAGTAAATCACTACACTAAACGACAAACCGCTACTGAAAAACCACTGCCTAAATAGACAAACCGCTATCAGAAACGACAAACCGCTAGAACAGTGTACGACCCTGACAAATCGCTAGAACAGTGTACGACTCTGACAAACCGCCAGAACAGAACCGCTACAAAGAAATACGAACTTTTAGACCTAAAAACACCCTTTTGAACGTTTTGACTTGGATTCTTTTGCACAACTGAGTACTAGAAGGCTATAGCAACTACAAAAACATGAACTTTAACACAAGAAACATGAAAATCAATGAAACTCAAGAACAAGAGCTAAAACCTTCTAAAACTCAACTTTTGATCTAAACCAAGCACTAAAACGCACAAACAAACGAACTAATCATCCCATGGGCTCTGATACCAATTGTAGAATATTGGATATCATCACACAATCGAAGATAGATGGGTTAGCCGAATCTAGAGAGAGAAAGTGGGAGAGAAAAA
>BQNB010038121.1:0-48972 GCA_026074375.1 Tanacetum coccineum | reverse complement strand
AGAACAAGGATAATGGAAGAAAACTTGCATATTATGTTTAATGAGAATACACCTAATGTTGTAAGTAGTGGACTAGATTAGTTATTTGATATTGATGCACTAACAAGAACAATAAATTATGAGCCAATTGTTGCAGGTACATAGTCTAATGGTTTTGCAGGTACAAAAGCAAGTGATAATGTAGGTCAAACTGGAAAGGAGACATAACCTGTCAAAAATTACATTTTGCTACCATTATGGACTACTGATCCACCATTTTCCTAAAATCCAAAAAGTTCTCAAGATGATAGATCCAAACCTTCAATTGATGATGAAAAGAAGGTTGATGAAGATCTAAGAAAAGATAGTGAATGTAATGCTCAAGAGAAGGAAGATAATGTTAATAGCACTAACAAGGTTAATGCTGCTAGCACAAATGAAGTTAATGCTGTTGGTGGAAAAACAAGCATTGAACTTCCATTTGATCCAAATATGCATGCTTTGGAAGATTATAGCATATTTGACTACTCAAATAATGATGAAGATGATGGTGCAGAGGCTGACATGAACAATTTGGATAAAACAATCCAAGTCAGTCCTATTCCAACTACAAGAATTCATAAAGATCGTCCTCTTGATCAAGTGATTGGAGATTTGCAATCATCTACACAAACAAGAAGGATGTCAAATAATTTGGAGGAACATGGATTTGTTAGTACTATTCAACAAAGAACAAACCATAAAGACCTTCAAAACTGCTTGTTTGCTTGCTTTTTATCACATGAAGAACCCAAAAAGGTAATTCATGCATTGAAGGATCCAAGCTAGATAGAGGCTATGCAGTAAGAGCTTCTACAATTCAAGTTACAAGAAGTTTGGACTTTAGTAGATTTACTAAATGGAAAAAGGGCTATAGGCTCTAAATGGGTTTTCAGGAATAAAAAGGATGAAAGAGGAATTATGATAAGAAATAAATCAAGATTGGTTGCTCAAGGGTACACACAAGAAGAAGGGATTGACTATGATGAAGTCTTTGCCCCTGTTGCAAGAATTGAAGCAATTAGGCTATTTTTAGCTTATGCTTCATTTTAAGATTTTGTGGTGTATCAAATGGATGTAAAAAGTGTTTTTCTCTATGGGAAGATTGAAGAAGAGGTGTATGTATGTCAACCACCAGGATTTGAAGATCCAGACTTTCCTGCTAGAGTATATAAGGTTGAAAAAGCATTGTATGGACTACATCAAGCTCTTAGAGCTTGGTATGAAACCTTGTCAACATATCTCTTGGACAATGAGTTTCAAAGAGGGAAAATTGACAAGACCTTATTCATCAAAAGGTACAAAGGTAATATTTTGTTGGTCCAAGTTTATGTGGATGATATCATCTTTGGTTCAACAAAGAAGGAGCTATGTCTTGCATTTGAGAAGTTGATGCATAAGAGATTTCAGATGAGTTCTATGGGAGAACTTACATTCTTCTTGGGATTACAAGTGAAGCAGAAGAAGGATGGCATATTTATTAGTCAAGATAAATATGTTGATGAAATTTTAAAGAAATTTAGGTTTACAGAAGTCAAGACTGCAAGCACACCAATGGAAACTCAAAAGCCTCTGCTCAAGGATGAAGATGGTGAAGAAGTGGATGTTCATATGTATAGGTCAATGATTGGTTCATTGATGTATCTTACATCTTCAAGACCTGACATCATGTTTGCAGTGTGTGCCTGTGCTAGATACCAAGTCAATCCAAAGGTTTCACATCTTCATGCTGTGAAAAGGATTTTTAGGTACTTAAAAGGTCAACCAAAATTGGGCCTTTGGTATCCAAAAGATTCTCCTTTTGATTTGGTAGCATACACTGATAGTGATTATGCTGGAGCAAGCTTGGATAGGAAGTCTACAACAAGAGGTTGTCAATTCCTTAGATGTAGATTAATATCATGGCAGTGCAAGAAACAAATGGTTGCAAATTCCATAACAGAAGCTGAATATGTGGTTGCTTCAAGTTGTTGTGGATAAGTGCTTTGGATTCAGAATCAACTACTTGATTATGGGTACAATTTTATGCATACCAAGATCTTTATTGATAATAACAATACTATTTGCATAATTAAAAATCATGTTTTTCATTCAAAAACAAAGCATAAATAGCGACCATACATCATTTTATTAAGAATGCAATGAAAAAGAAATGATTCAAATGATCCAAACCATACTGATAAGAAATGTTGCAGATTTGCTTACAAAGCTTCTGACGTAAGTAAATTCAATATTGATTGCTAGTATTGGAATGATGAATCTTTAAAGTCTTTTATCTCTTTATGTTTTTGTAGAGTTTTGTATGAATTAGTATTGTTATTCATGTCATTAAAAGTTTCTGCTGTTAAGTATAATTAGAACTGCTGGTTATACTTAATATTGTTGAGTTAATGTTGTTAGTTATACTTAATACTGGTAGTATAATTAATATTGTGATAATCGAGAAAATTGTTATAGCTTGAATTTTCTTGGTTTTTGGACTAACATTCTGTAAGAAAAGTATTAGATTGATGATGGAAAAGTTGATTGGAATGGAATTTGAGTTAATGCTAGTAACTCAAAATTAATGCTGCTAGGCATAAGTTAATACTGCTGGCTTAAGTTAATGCTGCTAGGCTTATGTTACTACTGCTGGGTTACTGCTGCTGGGATGTTCAGGGTACTGTCTCATAAATATTTCGATTAAGTACATTTCAATCGATATAATTTCCATAATTCACTCACTCAAATCAATTAATCAATTTTATTCTCTTAATATACTCTCCAAAGAACAACCAACCCCTTCCTATGGCTGGAAAAGGGTTTATATACAAGTGTTTGTGAGCTTTATGGGCTTGGGTATGGGCTAACACTTGGGTAAAAGACCTGTCCCAATACCAAAAGCCATACACTTACTTTCTAACTACAAGCTATGCTATACTAAACGATACACAGGGGTGACCGAGTCTTTTTTATAATCCTAACAGAATAGTTCTGGTCTTCTGCTGTGGCCAAAACTATAAATGGGGAAGTACAGTTACATGCCCTAGTGGATGGCAAGAGGATCGTCATTATTGAAACATCTGTTAGAAGATCTCTTCGACTAGCAGATGCTGAAGGTATTGATTGTTTCTCAAATTCTACTATTTTTGAAAATCTTGCATTGATGGGGTATGAGAAAATTTCTAAAAAGCTAATATTTTATAAAGCATTCTTCTCCCCTCAATGGAAATTTCTAATTCATACTATTCTGCAGTGTCTAAGTCTAAAGACAACTGCATGGAACGAGTTTAGCAGTACTATGACATCTGCCATTATCTGCTTAGCTACAAACCAGCAGTTTAACTTTTCAGAATTGATTTTTGATAGTATGGTTAGAAACTTGGATAATCTTTCTAGTAAATTTTTAATGTATCCAAGGTTTTTACAAGTGTTTTTGGATAAACAATTTGCTGAGAAGACTACTTATAAAAGAATTTATATTGCACCTTGTCACACTAAAAAGATTTTTGGGAATATGAGAAGAGTAGGAAAAGGTTTTTCTGGTAGAGTAACACCATTATTTCCAACAATGGTGGTACAAAACCAACAAGAAATGGGTGAAGGTTTAGCAATACCAACAGATCCCTAACACACACCCACTTTTATTCAATCATCAACATATCAACCCTAAAAGACTCAAACACCTAGGGAGCTTACAAGCATGGACACTGAGATACCTCAGTCCAGTGGTACTACTAAACATGTAGCAGATGAGGCTATCCATAAGGAGAGGGGTGACAGTTTGGTGAGGGCTACCACTACTGCTTCTAACTTAAAGGCAGAGCAGGACAGTGGTAACATAGATAAGACCTAATCCAAGGCAACACTTAATGAACTAAGTTTCCCAGGAACTAGTTCAGGTAGTGGTCCCAGGTGCCAAGAAACCATGAGGGATACAATTGCTCAAACTAGGTTTGAGAATGTATCTACATAATCCTATGATCTACTGCTCGCAAGAGGTAACACACTTCGAAGTGGTGAGGATAGTCTTAAACTAAAGGAATTAATGGAACTATGTACCAATTTACAACAAAGAGATCTTAATTTGGAGAAGACAAAGACCACACAAGCTGAAGAGATTGTTAGTTTAAAAAGGAGGGTCAAAAAGCTTGAACAGAAAAAGAGGTCAAGAACTCATATGCTGAAAAGATTAAGAAAGGTTGGTGCTACAGCTAGGGTAGAATCCTCTGGTGGTGAAGAAAGTTTGGGTGAGGATGCATCCAAACAAGGGAGGATTGATGCTATTGATGCAGATGATTAGTGTTTATGATGTGAATGTTAGTGCTGGTAAGGAGGAAGTAGTTGAAGTAATTAACACTGCTAAACTAATTATCGATGCTGCTCAGGTTAGTGTTGCTGGTGATAAAGTTAGTATTACTGATGCTACAACAACTGTTAGTGTTGCTACTACAACTACTGCTATGACTGTTGAAGAAATTACTTTGGCTCAAGCTTTGGCTGACCTAAAGAGCACAAAACCCAAAGCTAAAGGGATTGCTTTTAGAGAGCCTAGTGAATCTACAACAACAACAACACTAATACCTTTAAAGATTTAGGACAAGGGTAAAGCAAAAATGATTGAACCTGAACCTGTAAAGAAATTGTCAAAGAAAGATCAACTCAAGCTTGATGAAGAGATTGCACTAAAATTACAAGCAGAGATTGATGAAGAGGAAAGAATTGCCAAAGCTGAAGAAGAAAAGATTGATGAAGCCAATATTGCTTGGGATGACATTCAAGCAAAAGTTGATGCTGATTACCAGTTAGCTGAAAGACCGCAAGCTAAAGAACAAGAGCAGTTCATAATTGAACAAAAGGCCACATTGTTTAAAGAACTCCTAGAACAAAGAAGAAAACACTTTGCATCTAAAAGAGCAGAGGAGAAGAGGAACAAACCACCAACCAAAAATCAACAGAAGAAGACCATGATTACTTACCTTAAAAACATGAAAGGTTGGAAGCACAAAGACTTGAAATTTAAAGACTTTGATTCTATCAAAGACTTGTTTGACAAAGCTCTAAAAAGGGTAAACATGTTTGTGGATTTTAGAACTGAGTTGGTGGAGGGTAGTTCAAAGAGAGCATGCACTGAGCTGGAACAAGAGGCCACTAAAAAGCAAAAGGTGGATGATGTTCAAGAAACAGCTGAAGTGGATAATGATCAAGAAGCAGCTAAGATTAAAGAGCTCATGAAAATTATTTCTGATGAAGAGGAAGTAGCAATTGATGATATTCCTTTGGCTGTTAAGCCTCCAAGTATTGTTGACTAGAAAATTCACATAGAGGGGAAGAAAAGCTATTACCAGATAATCAAGGCTGATGGAAAGTCTCAGATGTACTTAGTCTTTAGTCATATGCTCAAAAGCTTTGACAGGGAAGATTTGGAAACACTATGGAAATTGGTAAAAGCTAAGCATGGGCCAACAAGGCCAGAGTAGGGCTATGAGAGAGTGCTATGGGGTGATTTAAAGGTAATGTTTGAACCTCATGTAGAAGATACATTATGGAGGAATGAACAAGATTATAGAGTGTTGGAATGGAAGCTATATGACTCCTGTAGAGTACATTTCTTAAGGATGCAACACATGCAGATCTATATGTTGGCAGAAAAGAAATATCATCTTACACCTGCTACAATTACTGATATGTTAAACAAGAAGCTTCAATGTGATCATTTCAGTGACATGGCATATCAGCTTCTTAAATCCATGATAAAACAGGTTAAAAATCAATGAAGTGTTTGGAATCATCCTCCTAGTGATTAATGAAGCTTTTAATGGAGAAACTTGATGATTTTGGAGATAAATATTAAGTTTAAGGGAGGATTGTTGGGATTAAAAGCCTTAATCCTTCTTAATGCTGTTTGGAGTTACTGCTACTTCTATTGATGTTAATGCTGCTCAGTCAAAGTTAGTGTTGCTGGAAGAATTTCAATGAAAATTATTCTAAGTATTTAAGACTTCTGGTAAAGTTACAATTGTCAGTACAAAGTTACTACTGCTAGTGGAAGTTAAGACTGCTTAGAGATAAAGACTGAAAAATATGCTAAGTAGTTACTACTGCTAGTACAAGAGTTAATGTTGATGGTGAAGAAGTTAGTACTGCTTAGTTAGTTAGTTAGTGCTGCTTATGTGATTTGTATGAGATATTTTGGTAAAGGATATGTATAAGTTATTTGTTTAAAAGATTTGATATACTTAGGAAAATATTGTAAGCCGTTTAGAACTCTTTGGTGTATAAAAGGAGGTCCTAGGGCATAGAGTTCTATGTACCAAACCAAAAACCAAAAACGAGTCATTCATAGAATTATCATAGCTTCAAGGTCTTTGTAACCCTAATACTTTGAGAGTATTCATATTATTAATAATATTGGAGCTTTTGTTTGTTGAATTATATGTTCATATAATTACTGTTTCATTCATAATTCTTCTTAATATTAAAGATTAGATTCCGCATAATCTTTAATACATACAAAGTTTCTACCATAGTTGTGTTAGATTTATCTAATATAACTAAACCTTAAACAAGCTTAAGGAATTTGATCTATTGAAGTGGGACCAACATTATGTAATAGCACATCCTTGATATAATTTGAGTCCTCTACTTTGTGTCCAAGAATATGTCCAAGAATAACAAGTCTTCACATTTATTTATTTATAAAGTTAATAAATAAACTTTTATATAATTAATTTATAAACTAGTTTTATAAATTAACAAATAATTATACAAAGTGTGTTCTTGCCTTCTATCATCATTTTAGCATTATAACATTATACCAAAAATGAAATTTGAATTTATAAATGTGTAAATATCCATTTTATAAACTTATAAAATACCCTAGGTGATGATTAACTATATAACAATTATATAAATCATGAAATGAATAATATGAAAAGTTTAGGGTTCTTAGAAGACCTTAACAAGATGGATGAAGATGGTAACACAAGCAAGACCCAAGTATTGACCCTAAATTTGCTTCTACAAAACCCTAATTTAACCAAGAAAACCCTAACTTTCTTATACTTGCAAAACCCTTGTAACCAATTAACCAAGCTTCCAATACACCTTAGATATGCCTAACAATGAACCTTGTATACTTAAAATACTTGTAAAGTCAAAACTATGAATTGTTTATGAATGTGTGAGTGAGCCGTGGGCATAGGAGAGTGTAGGAGAGGAATATGTGTTTGATTTTCTTTACAAATGGTTAAGTGTGTGTATACTTACTTTATGGCAAGTATTTATAGCTAAACATGGAAGTAAAAACCACCTTAGAGAAACTATCAAATGGTTTTGACTACCATAAGGGTGTGACCGGTTATGAGGGCCTTAGGGCATGGTTTGGAAGCTTAAAATAATAGTTAGGGGTGTAAGGTTGTAAGAACAAGTATGGGACTTTGGGGACAAACATGTTTAAGTGTAAGAGTTGATTTGAAAGAGCTTAAGCATGCCTCTTTGATCCCACATTTTCAGCCGACTTCTAGGCATGCCAAGGAGACCAAAATTTTTTAGGTTTTTATCCAAAGGATAACACATAATGTTGTTTATTCAAGTTAGTGGAGTATTGCTTGATTTAATTTGAAGTGTAGAGTGTATATGTATGTGTAACCGGATCTAGTCTCATATATGTGAGTAGAGTTTGTAAATTTTAGGTATTGGGTATTATGGTGGGTATTTGTTGAAGTCTAAATGGGTTTATGGTTTGCCATGCATGCAAAAGTGTAGTTTTATTGCGTTACGTAAACGTTTTACGTAACCAATAAAAATAAAAAGCGTAAAGTTATAAATTATTATTCTAATAACTTTATAACACTTACTTGACGTAAACATTTAATTTTTTGATGCCCGTTTACGTTAAATTCTCATTTTTAGTTTACGCAATTTAACTTAACGATAAAAATTAAAAGTAAACGCGTAAAAGCCTAAAAATAAATAATAGAATAATTGAGGTCGTAAAATGACCTGAAAATATGAAATGTTACAACTTGCGGATCTATTTACTAAAGCTCTTCCCAAAGAACGCTTTGAGTACTTAGTTCATCGCATTGATATGAGATGTATGACTCCGACACAGTTGGAAAGTCTGGCAAGGTTATCTTCTTGAAAAAGATTATACATCAAACTTATAAATAAATTTTTCAAAAACAAAATAAAAATTGAAAAATATAAAAACTCAAAAAGATTTTCATGATGTTTTTTAAAAACAAAAATCAAATACAAAAATAAAAAATATAAAAAGACAAAAACATAAATTAATCAAAATCACATGTCTTCTCATTCCAATCAGATTCATGATTCGATATTTTTCTCACAATTGCTTTCATTGTCAATACTTGATCATGATATGAGGGGGAGTTATTTTGATAACAAATGTGTTCTCATTGTTAAAACATGTGTTTTGTGATCTCCATTCACGTACATAACCTGCATTTTAAGATCACATCGTTCTCAAAATTCAATAAAAACAATGATCTCTCGAATATTTGATAATTTTTATAAAAAGGTATAATTTCGAGGGGGAGTTTTTCATTGTTTTGTCAAAATCTGGACTTTGAAAAAAGAAGAAAATTTCAATAACGGGCTAACTGTGCAAAGGGATCATAATTCAAGGGAGAGTTTTCAAAATTTTTGGTAATAAAACTCGGTATTTAAAACTACAATGACCAAATCTGTCATTTTTCAAACAAAACTTCGGATGGAAAAACTCTGAAATTGTCACTTTCCAAACTTTCAATTTCGGACGGTATAAATAGGAATTATAATTCATTTCTTTTTTTATTCCGAATTTGCTGTCAAAAAAGAAGAGAAAATCAAATCTTTTGAGTTCATTACAACGATCACAATGTTTTTCTCTTCTCAAACGTAAGTACAGGTTGATTTTATATGTCTTGGAGATGGATTTTTGAGATGATATTGAGATCGAATGTAAATTCGATAAGATTTAGGGTTTCCGAATTTTGTGATTTTGACAATTGATGATAGAATTAGGCTTAATAATGTTAATAATAGTGTTTGTATATAGCTAATTGTGATATAAACTGATCAAACTTCAAAATTTTCAAATTCGACATAATGGTCAAAATTCAGAAGTTTTCAAAATTTGTCGAAATTGATTAAAATGAGAATAAATGCCAAATAATGATCAAATTGGATTCTTAAAGGCTTAATCAGATCGAATTTGTTGAAAAATTGGTTCAGTAATCCTTTTTCGACAAAACAAATTTGAAAAGAATCAAATTCGAAAGAGTCAAATCTGTGAAAGTCAAAATTCGGAAGTCAACATTGAAAAAGTCAACTTTCAATTTCGGAAGTGTCGAATTTGTTGCAAATCACACAAATTTTTATGGGCGGGGAGGGGGGGGGGGCTTTCTAGATTTAATATGTGATAATGATAAATGTCTGAATGTGTTGTCTAAAGATCGAATGTCTATAAATAACAAGATCGGTGTCTCATGTGAAGTTGAATTTCAAATGTTTATGAAAAAAGGTACCAAAAAAATTTAAAACATGTGATTAAGTTTTGATGAATTTTATACTTTGTGTTAAATATGTCTATTCTCAATTGTTTAAGTGGTCTAAGTCATGTCCGGTTACGATCGTTTTCTGCATTGAACAGTGACCATTCAGTTGTTGAATTAGATGTGTTTGTTTACATGGTATAAGATTCATTACAAGAAGCAAAAATGAAGAATTCCAAAATAACTAGAGTCTGTTAATTTAATTCTCAATTTTTTAAGTGGTCTAAGTCATGTCCGACTTCGACCATTTTCTGCAATGAACAGAATGAGGAGTGAGTGACTTAGTGACCTTCAGTTGATGAATTGGGTTTGACTGATACTATGATTAAAAAACAAATGCTTTTGTACAAATGATTTTTGAAAAAGTTCTCAAATTTCTGTATTGTGTCAAAAATGGTACTCTTTCACAAACACGTTTTAAGAATAGGAATGATATCTCTTCAATTTCTCAAAATATGAGTCTTATTTAAAATCAGAGAGTATCTTCATCATTCTTGAAAGAGTATCATTTCACAAAGAATTTCTGGTGAGGATATTTAAACAGAAAGAGAGACAAAAACCATACGCGAAAAAGCAAATTTGAAGTGTATTCGAAAAAGAAATGCCAGAACACACAAAAAGAGAAATCAAAAGAAAAATGCGAATAAAGCGTATGACATGTGCTAGAAAAAGCAAGAATAAGCACATGAGAAACAAACTGATCAAAAATATGTTCAAAAAGAATTGCCAGAACATATAAAACAGACAGAGCGGAAAGAGACAAAAATGTCACATTAATTTTTTGTTATCTAACATCTTGTCATCACTCATTGAGAAATTCATCATGGCACAACCACAAAGACAAGATGATGTTCATCTAGACGAATTGTGTCCACCCAACAAACACTATGCACTCATGGATGCTAACAAGAAGATCGATCTTGATAATCCGTTGTATCTGAATGAAAGCAAAATCATGGCAAACATCATTCAGAACCATCCACTCAGATTCAACATTGCTGCTTCTTCATCAGTGCCATGGATCTACATGGGGCAGTTCTGGCATACTTTGCAAGAAGATGGATCAAAGTATAGGCTCAAGTTTGTGCTTGATTGAAAAGAGATCACAATGACTCTTAATGATTTCAGAAGAATCTTTCATCTGCCTCAAGCTACCGATAACAATCATGAACGATTTGTTGTTGCTCCAAAGTTTTCAGAAATGGGTCCATTCTTTCTGAATACTCTTGGTTTTACTCTGGAGTTAAGATCACCATCCAACTTCAAGACGACAGGACTTGTACAACCATGACAGACACTTGGCAAGATATTTGCTCGATGTCTTACTACGCGAGTCACTGGTCATGATCAACCGCCTTTGCAGATTATGCAGATGTTATATTGTTTTGTCAATAATATACATGTAGATTATGCTGAACTACTATGGGAAGGACTGCACTATGCACTCGAACATCCATCAACACAAATTCCTTATCCAAGATTCACAAAACTCATTGTAGGACACTACATGACTGTACTTCCTAAGATTTCTCGCATAGCTCGTGATAAGTACCACAATTTGGAAGACGATGCGATGGTTAAGAACATATTCAATTCAGGGAAGCCTAAGGACGGTGTTGAAATGAAGATTCCAAGTTGGATGATCAGGGATGAGATGAAGCTCACGGATCATTATCGGATGTATGTTGTGGTGTTTAGAGTAGATGTTCCTACGAATTAGTCACAGGCGATTGAGTCTACCTAGGGAACGCATAGGACAACTAGCGCCCCTAGGTCATGTAACTCTGAGACGGATGAAGGAGAATCAAGTGCTCCATGAAAGTCTACCGTTATTAGACTTTATATTCCTCAAAGAAGATCAACTCAACTTACTCCACCAACACCAATCCCAACTACTGTTGAGGTTGATGACATAATCTTACAAGATACTATGTTGGGAATTAGAGACGTTGAGTTGAGATGACAAAATAGAAAATAGATGAAGGACTAATAGTGTAATAGATTAGCTTCATTAGTAAGCTAGGGTTGGCATGTAACCCTAGTTCCCTCTAGTATATAAAGAGGGTTAGGCACCAGGTTTTTCATTAATTCCAGTAAAATGTAAACCAAAGGTGTGAGTGAGTTAGCTAGGCGTCAAGCCTATAAGGCGCCTAGGCTTTTAGTAGTTCTTATTAGTAGCTTATTTATAAGCATTTTAATAGTAATCTTTTATTAGCAAAAACCTTGTTCTTGATTGTGATCTGTTTAGTTCTTATTCCGCATTTGATCATGATCATGATATCCTAGTTGAGTCCAGATCTTGGATTCTACATACTTAAAAAGACCAGTACAAGATTGCAAAATGACCCAAATGTTTTTAAAACAAAAATGACCCACTTTACTCCCTTGACCCAAACACCCCTTTAAATAAGAAAAATTAAATCTTAAGCTTATTAAGAGGGTTTTAAGCAAAGAGTTTTAAAGACAAATAGCAATAAGGCAAAAATAAACAGAAATAAGCACAATGCAAACAAAGATAAGCACTTAAATTAACAAATAAGCAATAAGCAGTTAAGAGCATATAAAAGACAGTTTCAAGTAAAAACATAAATTAAGGACAGATAGCATTAAACAAATAAGTTTTCGACGATGAATTTCCTAGGATGAAACAACGGTTTTGTATATTAAGTATTTGTAAAGTTAATTTGAAAAAATGAGGCTGTTAGCTTAGGAGGTTGTGTGGAGTTGGTATTATGGATAAGTACGGAAGGTGGAGGGTTTATTGTTTTTGAGATTAGGGAGTGTTTCTGAGATGGGGTGGGGTGTGGGGGGGTGGGATTGGGGGGGGGGGGGGGTGTGGGGGGGGGGGTTTGGGGGTGGGGGGGGGGGGGAGGGGGGGGGGATGGAATTGTGATAATTTTTATAAGTGGAGTTTGGGAATTTTATTTGGGGGTTGGTGGGGGGGGGGGTTTTGTGGTTGTGGGGTGGTGGGGAGGTTGGGTGTATTTTTTGTGAATTTGGGAGAATATACAAAATTATTTGTGCGCTCGCACTTAAATAGTTAATGCACTTAGCATTTAATTGCATTTAATTTGAACCTCAAGACTAAAAAGTGAGCACGCACTTTTTGGCCAAAAAACCTCCACAACTTTCTGCGTATCAGCAGAATTGGGGGGCCTTTTTATAACACGTGGATGTAGATAATTGAATTCTTTTTTTTTTTTCCGTGGCGCGCGTGGCCGGCTTGAATCAACTAAAACAGAAGTTCGTATGACCGAGTATGGCCAAAACAGTAAATAGGATGTCGGAAATCATTAACTTGAGTTTTAAATTTTCTTCGTTTAAAAAAAGCTTCATTCTTCCGTGTAAATCTTCACGTATTCTTCCACGACATACCTAGAACAATATAATAGCAAATATACTTTGATTAAGAGTACCTAAAATTTCAATGAGAAACAATAAATACATGCGAGGGGGGGAAATAACTCCGGGTTGGCCGGCCTGAAAACAAGTATAAATTTTAAAGCGTTATCAAATCCCTCCACACTTAATCTATTTGCTATTTGCTTTGCCCTCAAGCAAGGGGGGGGGGGGTAAGGGGAGGCGAGAAAACAAATCAGTGGGGTGTGGGGTATCGATGAAGGGGGAGAAAAAAGCATTGTAAACAGTTAGATGGGTGTGTGTTACTAAAGTTTTGGGGGGAGGTGAGACTGTGGGGGTGCGTGGATGCAGAGGGTACAGTAGGAGGGGGAGGACGGGGGGAGGAGGGGGGCACCTCGGACGGGGGTAGTGGGGGGGAAAAGAAATATGGATGTTGGCCAAGGGGGTAATGGGGGGGGGTGGTGGGGTGTTTTTGTGTGGAGGTAGGATATGTGTTAAAGATGTTGTGGTAGAATTTTAGTGAGGGGGTTGGATAAGAGTTATGGGATATGTATGTTGGAGTGAGGGAGGAGGAGTGATGTTGAGGTTTATGTGTATATGTTTAAGGAAAAGGTTAGGGGGAGGGTCAATAAGTAGGTATTGTGTTGAGATTTGGGTGGATTATACTGTTTTTGGTGTTGGTGAGAAGTGAATATAATTGATTTACAGTCCAGAACTTGGCTCATACTTTTGAACTTTTATTATGTTTTTCTTGTATAGTTGTTTTTTTCTTTTTTATAATTTTTTTTATCCAGATACTACTGCGTTAACTAAGAAAGGCTAGGCACAAAAACTTCTTCTTCATCAAACATATTTTCCTTGCTATTTGAGGATCTCAAACACTAAAAGGACGAGTGTTGCCAGATACATGAATTACAATGGAATTTATTTCACCTCTTATCATAATCGACTTTGTCCAATAAATTACAACCTCACTTCTGCGGTCTATAAATGATGATCAAGCACAAGTTCCTAAAAAGCTACTAAATTACTACTTAAACTGGGCCCGCCCACTTATATCAACTTTATAACCAATACCAATGTTCTAGAAAAGGAAAAAAGAGGCGACAAATAGGAAACCATACATACACATCCGTAAAAACGAACGGAATAGACACAAATATGACCAGCATATTCCAACCCAAACAAACCCTAACGAACTACAACAAGCTTAAAGTAAAAATTATCTTGGTATCGAAGGTGGAATACCGAATTCTTTAAAAGGCTAAATTATCAACACCAACCACAAAAAATGAGTTGGGAGGGAGGTGGTAACAGTTTTTGTGCTAAGTTATAGTGCGTCAATCCGCTGTGGTTTTTCCTTACTAAGAGTATTCATTTTTAATTTTGAAAAAGGAAAGCATGGGGGGGGTGGAGGGATGGATAAATTATTTTTTAATTTTCTCTAGAAAATATGAGTTGAAAGTTTGAAAATTCCTGCAGGGCAAACATGGAGGGACATGAATAAATTTTTCTTCTATTTAACTAACCTCACACACTTAAGTTGAACATATTAATGAACCTCTAGACATGTGAGAAACAGATAAATATAAGAAAACTAACTATGGGAAAATTAAAAGGAAAAACGGTAACTAAAAACTATTGTATTTTTATAATTGAATCACATTACAACTGATTTTTTCATTTCATCACAGATTCAACACTACTTCCCGGGTTCTTAATTTCCTTTCTTTCTCTTTCTATCTTACTGGATTGAATTATTGAAGAATATTGGCGCGCAAACAGAAAACGCCAAGTATGTGTAATCTACCACATTTAATATCAAACTCCAATTATATAAGTCTCCCCAAGTGAATAAATGGCCACCACCAATCCAAGCTCCACCTGTTTTTTATTTACACACACACTGCTAGGGAGATGGGATAGGGGGGGAGCGACAGAGGCTGGGGGGGGGGGTGAGGGGGCGAAAATCGTGGGGAGAGAATACGTAAAGGGGGGGGGATATGCGCGGGGGGGGGGGACTGTGCGGGGAATGCTGCCAGGTTGCATTAGCGGCATGGGCAGACGAGGGCCTTTTATAGGGGAGTGCCTCGGTGGCGGGGGGGGGGGCTACCGTCTCTCGGTGCCCACGAGTGGGACGATTATAGGTCCTCGTGAGGTTTTTCAAAACAAGCGAATACACCCAACCCCCAAAAGTTGAAACATTATTTTTGGGTACAGAAATCGAGGTAAGAAACAACAAACACAAGTTGGGGGGGAGTGGGGGGGCCTGGACGGGGGTGGAGGACGACCGGCCAGAATGCGTGACATACTTAAAGACTGCAAAAGTTTGTTAAATATATATTTTTTAATTAATATTTTACTATTACTATTAGATAATGGAGAGATTATTATTATTTTATTTAAAATACCTTAACAAATACGGTTACAAGTGGAATGATCTACATTTAACGTTGAGAGGTGTGGGGGTGGGGGGGGGGAGTTGTTTGTGTGTGTTTTGTTTTGTGTTTTTGTGGGGGTAGGTACCGGGGGGGGGGGGGCACGGGGTGGATGGGGGTTTTTCCCAAATGGTTGGTTTTTTAGGATCACTGTGATATCCCTTTTGATGGTTTTAGATAGGGGTATGATTTGAGGGTTGTTATGTGGATCGAGTGAGGAGGGGGGTGGGATCTTTGTGTTGATGAGGATCGGAGATTATGTAGGGAATAGGGTTAATGTGTTGTAGGATGGTTATGGAGATGGGTGAGTGGTGGTGTGGGGGGTGGGGATGAGTGAGGGGTGGGGGATGGTTGTGGATTTGGGGTTGGGGGATAAGATGAATGGGGTAGGTGAATGGTGGGTTTGTTGTTGTTTGGTTTGTATTGTAATTTTGATTTAGTTTGTATTAATAAGAAAATTTATATTTTTTTATTAAAAATAATAAGTGTACATAGTATGATAATGAAAGTTATGTGTGGGGATGTAGGGTGATTTTGAAGGTGGTTGTTGTTGTGTGGAGATGGGTTGTGTGGTGGTATAGTGGGGGTGGGTTATTATGATTTAAGAGTGGGGGGGGTAATAAGGATAGTGATTTTTGGTGTGATGGGTTATGGGAGATGGAGTAGGTGTATGAGGGGTTTGAGAGTGTTATGGTGGATATTGATATGGGGGGGGTTGAGGTGAGGTGGGGGGGAGGGTTTGATGGTGTGAGTGTGTGTGGGTTGGTGTGTTAGTTTGATGGTGTTGGGAGGGGGTGTGTGGAGGTGATGTGGGGGGGTTGGGTAGGATGGTAGGGATATGGAGGGGGATGAGGGGATGGGGGGGGGGTGTTATGGGAAAGAGAGTTAGATGATGGGGGGGTAGTGTGAGGGTTGGAGGTGGTTTAGGTGTTTGGGGTTTGATTGGGGGTGTTTTTGATGAAGTTGGGTGGAGCGTGAGTGATATAATGTCGTATTTCTTGGTGGGTGTGGTAGGAATGATTTTTTTTATTGGGGGTGGTGGGGGAGGGGTGGGTGTGTGTTGGTAATTGAGTGTGGGTTTTGTAGGGAAGATTGTTTGGTTTGTTTTTGAGGGTAGAAGGGGGTTTGTTTGGAAGAATGATGTGAGGTAATTGTTGAAGGGAGGGGGTGGAGAGTGGTAATTTGTGTTGTTGGGTTTTGTGATAATTTTGGTTTTGTTAATTGAAATTTGTGATTGTTTTGTTTACTATTACATCTATATGATAGTTTAATAGTCCGGTTAGACTCTTCACATCGAGTTGAGAGAAACTTTTGTTTTAAAAGTAAAAGAACGTGATTTTTTAATATTTTTTATTTATTATCTTTTTTTTTTTAGTTGGGAGGGGGGGGGGGGAAGGTGTTATATTGTTTTTTTTTGGAGAATGAGATTTTGTTCCCACGATGTTATAGACTCTTCATTAAGATCGTTAAACTAGGTTTTAGCTTCATCGCACAAAGAAAAAGGAAATATTAAAAGCTTTAACGGTTCTTCCGCTTGGGGGAGTTTCTCCGTATCTGAACATGTCGCATATTTGTGAGAAAACACGGATGTGGTCATGCGGATTTCGTACCCGCAGTTGACCCAAATCGAACTTATTCTCGCCGATCATTTCAAGAGTAACTGTTGATAACAAAGTTGTCTCGAACGATGTGGGGGGTGTTGAACAATGGGCAGAATTTAGGGATTCGGTGCTAAAGGCAGGGGGGATCTAGCATTTGCGGGGGGGTCGGGGCGGCAAAGAGGTTGATATCATTAGGGTTCGAGGAATTAGAGTGTGAGAGAGTGGGGTGGTCGACGCGCGGACCGCTGGTCGGAGTAGTAAATTAGTATGAAACGGACGAACGTCATTAACGATAAGATGTCGGGGGGGGGGATGGAAATTTGTGTGATGCGCGGTTCTGGAATGGTTTTCTTTCTGGTTATGTGAAGATCTTTTTGTGTAATTGTGGTTATAACTTTTGTTAAATATATTAGAGGGGATTAGTCTTGTACTATAAGGGGGGGGGGGAAAAGATTAATAGTGGGTTGGGGTGGGATTTAGAAGTTAGGGATATGTGCAAGAAGGACATTTTGATTAATGTTAATTATGGGATTTTAGGGTGTATATTGGCGACAGATTAAAGGGGTAAATGATGTTTATAATATTTTTTTATTATGTTTAATATAATATTAGATATATTTTAATTTAATTATATATAGCAAATAAGGATAAATAAATAAAAGATTTTTTTTTTGAAAAAGTGCGGCGTACTTTCGAAAAGTAAAAGTGCGCCGATCTTTTCTTTCAGAAATTTTATGTTTTTTTTTTTAAATTATGATAAACTAGATAATTACAAATACATAAGGCATATAATCAGATAAAATACAATTCCAAATGATTATAGAACCTAAGACTTATGTACAGATTGGGGGTTTTTGGTTTTTGAAATAAGACTCTGTTGTGAAAAATTTGCAGAAAGTGCGGCGTACTTGGGTGAAGTACGGCGTACTTCCTAGGTTTTCAGGAAACCCGACGCATAAATAGGATGTGCGGCGTACTTCTTGAAAAAAAAAGATTTTTGAGTTCCGTTTGCCAGAAAACGGTACGGGGAGTTTGAAAATTTTGTGAAACAAAATAGCACCTAAAACAAGAAACAAACTGATAACAACTTAAACAATTCCCCGAAAACGGCGCCAAAAACTTGATGTGTGTTTTCCAAGCTTTAAATTTATAATACTAGAAATAACCACTTTTTTACTAAAAAACATAACACCTCGGGAAGTATACCCGTTTCGTGTATAATAAGCTTTAGAGTACGTCCAGGTCCGTTCTACGGAAATTGAAGTTTTCACAGTTTTTGTAATAAGGTGCCTCGAGGTTAATAAGATTGTCTCTGATCAAATAAACCAAATTATTAGCATATATCGGATTCGAGGGTAGAGAGGGAGGGGGGGTGTAAGGAAGGAAGGCGAATTAAGAAAGATGATTCAATAAAGGATGGAGTAAGGGTAGGAGTTTGTTTAGAAATGATCACCTAAGACAATGAAGTGTTTAAAATAGTGTTTAAAGTTTAGAGAATAAAAGATTTTCACAAAACAAGTTAACAAAATCCTTTCGGACCTTTAAATATACGAGTGATTATATCGATTAATAACAACAAATCCTTTCGGCCTTTATAAGTTATTATAACCAATATAATAAGTGGAATGATCAAACACATATATAAAAGAACCCTTCTCGGTCCTATATTTCCTAATATAAAAATATGTTTACCTAATTCAATAAACACATATCCAAACGCAGTACCATACCCAGATCACATAGTGCCCAAACAAACACAAGATTAATACTCCATAATCCAAAAAGTAAAAAACAACATTACGCAACTCAAACATTCATAATAACCATATTCAAATGAATAAACAAGATTATACCAAATTCCAAGAGCAAATGATGATGATTTCACAAGAACACACACACACACACACACAAAACACTTTATTATATTCAAAGCCAAAAACCGCAGAAACTATGACAATTTTGTCATCCAATTGCTTATAATTATCGAATTACACTTCACTACTACTCATCCATGGTCTATGAAGTAAAATCTTGGAAATTGAAGTGAGAGTGTGGTAGTCGACGGTGGTGATGGTGGTTTAGAAGGAGTATTTGGTTTCTTTGGTTTTGGTCAAGCCAAGATCAACTAAAAACACCTATTCTAATGAGGTTCCAACGAAGTGGAAGTTTATGTTGAGAGAATATATGGAATGAGGTTATTAGGGCTGTATTTTATTTTAAATAAAGGCAAAAACTGGGCCAAAGTGCACGCGCACAAACTTATTTTTGTGCACCGCGACTGTCGTGAGTTAATGCACTTAAGTCATTTAAATATTGCAATTTAATACATTTGTCCTCAAACTGAAAAGTGGCGCCGGGGCGCACTTTGGGGGCCAAATAGAGACCAAAACCTCCGCCACACTTTCTGCATATTTAGCAGTTGGACTTTTTCATGGTTATAGATAATTGAATTCTCTTTCCGTGGCCACTTCAATAAACTAAAACGGAGTTCGTATGACCGAGTTATGGCCAAAACTGTGAACAGGTGTCGGGAAATCATTAACTTGAGTTATTTCTTCGTTTAAGCTTCAATTCTTTGTGTAATCTTTCGTATTCTTCCACGCCACATACCTATAACATATAATAGCAAATATACTTGATTAAGTACCAAAAATTCATGAGAAATGATAAAATAAATGCAAATAACACCGCCAAAAACATGTATAATTTAGGCATTATCAATACTCTTGGTTTTACTCTACGTTAAGATCACCATCTCAAACTTCAAGACGACAGGGAACTTCTACAACCATGGGGGGGGCATACAACGTGTTGGCGAGAGGGGGGATATTTTCTCAATGTCTTACTACGAGAGTCACTAGTCATGATCAACCACCTTTGCATATTATGCAGATGTTATATTGTTTTGTCAACAATATACATGTATATTATGCTGAGCTACTTTGGGATGGATTGCACTATGCACTCAACACACACACACACACACAACAAATGTCCCTTATTCTAAGATTCACAAAAATCATTATAGGACACTACTACTTGTAAAAAATTTTTTTTTTTCCCCCTTGAGATTTCTCACAGATCTCGTGATAAGTACCACAAATTGGAAGCTGATGTGATGGTCAAGAACATATTCAATTCAGGGAAGGCAAATGACGGGGGGGGGGGGGGGGGGGGGGGGGGGGAGGTGGTGTTGGAATGAAGATTCCAAGTTGGATGATCACGGATGAGATGAAGCTCACAGATCATTATCGGATGTATGTTGCGGTATTTGAGGTAGATGTTCCTATGACTCAGTCACAGCCGATTGAGTCTACCCAAGGAACGCATAGGACAACTAGTGCCCCTAGGTCACCTAACCCTTATGTGGATGAAGAAGGATCAAGTGCTCCATGAAAGTCTATTGTCATTACTCTCTTACAATTCTGTATTCCACCAAAAGAACGATCCAGAACGACTTACCCTCCACCATTCACCAAATCCCCAACTACTGCGAGGCTGATGAGTCAGTAAACTTACCAGATACTATACAACTAAGCCTTGATGAGCTTAGAAAAGAGTGGCTGATGGGTGAGGGGGGTGGGGGGGGGTGGGGGGGGGGGGGTTGGTGAGAGGTGGGTTGGTGGGTAGGGGGTGGGGGTGCTTTTTGTTACAGTATTTTGTGCGAGGGGGGGGGGGGGAAGGGGGCGTGTGGGAAGGGGGTAGAGGGTATGGGGGGATAATGTTAAAAAAGTAAGGAGCACTTGATTGCCGGGGAGGGATTTGAAAAATTTAGTTGGATGTGGAGGGGGGGAGGACGGGAGGTAGAATCGTAGCCAAAATATGTTGAGGTTTTTTTGATAGTACTAGTGGACTCTTTTTTACCCTTACAGAGAAGAGGCAAGATGATAATCAAATTTGAAAAAACCACCCCGACACAATGTTAAGAAGCCCAAAAGTGTGATAAGAAAGTCCAGAGTAGAGATTAACTGCTGAAGTACAACCTTAAACAGTAATGAAGAGGAGGAAGTGGTCAGCAGAAGATGATATATGAGTTGAAAAGAAGGGATAAAGGGAAGCATGTAGAGGAGTCTAGGAGTAAACCATCCCCTACAAGGGCAATTAGAGCTCTACAACACACAAGATTTCAAACTCGAACTCTCTCAATATCTTCTGGGATACTGAGTAAACTATAGGAATTGAATAGAAACTGATCTCTAAACCCTCATCTTCAACTCCATCATCATTTTTAACCAAAATCCAAACTAGCTGCTAAAAACCACCTCTCTATCAATTGTTTGAAGAACCCAAGACTGCGGGTGACCTTTTCATTCAAACAATACAAGAGTTTCTTTTTGATGAATTTTTGCAGAGGACATTAATGAAGGATAGTTGTGTTTGGAAGAGTAGGCAGGAAGGGGGGGGGGGGGGGTGGGGGGGGGGGGGGGGGGGGGGGGGGGGGGGGGTGGGGGGGGGGGTTGGATGGATTAGAGTAGTATTTAACTAGTTTTTTTAATTGGATGATTTGTTGGTTGGGATGTTAGGTAGTTATGAGTATTGTATGATGAGTTGTGGGGGAATTTTTGGGTTGTGTCAGATGATTGGTAGAGACATTTATGTTGGGATACAGTTAGGTGGATAATAGGTGTTTGGGTTTGTATTATTAATTATTGGATTTCTTTTCGATTGCAAACGTCAATTCACAAGATGCATATCTTCGAACCTAAATTTCTTCGCTAAACAAGATATTACTAACCATATTCCTTCTCATGTTGATTCATTTGTTAGGAACTACATGTCAAGTCATATTTTGCATGTGCACCCAACTCAAGCCACTCTAGTTTCAGCACAAGAACAACAATACCAATTATATCTGATAATGAGAGATAATCCTTAGCTGCAACAGGAAGATTTACCAATTTTGCTCGCTCTCAAGTACAAATTAGAAAGACTTCCCCTATTTGATAATTCTTGCTAAGCCTTTCCCCTGCCGTTCGCCCAAGAGGTCAGGACGATCCTCATGATGATGCTCATCATGAAAGGGAGAATAGTGCAAAGAGGCAGAAGACGTCTGAGTACAGAACCTTTGTGTTTGGAGAATCATCATCTGGTCAAGACTATAGAAGTGAACCAGGTCCATCAACGTTACGTAATCAAGAACAATTAGATGACTTTGATTTTTGGGCAGATTCTTATGCCATAAATGATGATGAGATTCCTACTGAGAAAGTGTCACAAGAACTTGTGGATGAAATGTCACATACTGTTGATGAAGCAAAACTACGCAAAGTTGTTGATGAAATGTTGAGACAACGATGCACTTCAGGAGATGAGCATCAATACCACATTGATTAGATGCAAAACTTCTTGAAGAATGATATTGTGTGGGAAAGCAGGAAAGAAATCTTAGTCTTACAACATCCACAAAGGCCCACTCTAGTCGTACAAAGCTGCCAAAGAGATCCCAAAGCTCCTGCACTGTCTCTGGTTAATTAAGATCTATTATACCTAAAGAAAGGAAGCTCATGACCTGAGAAGATTATGATGTCTCTTCATAAGTTTCCTGGAGTTATCTTTTCTGATGATGATATTGAAGAAAGAACTTCAAGATGGGTAGACAAGTGTGTAAAGAAGTTTAATCCTTATGCTCGATACAATGTCGAGCATTGGAAGAATCCACATGCAAAGATCTTCCACATCAAGAAACAAAAAAGAGCCCGGAGAGCCAAAGGAAGTAGTCTACTCAAATTCAAAGATTGTTCAAATCATCAAGACTTATTGGAAACTAGGACATGAGCATAAGTTTATAACAAAGATTATTGCAAGAAGAGAAAATGGTAGCATAGTGTCAATCACAGAGTCATATTACAAGAACCTCAAAAAGAATGATATTGAGGATATCTATCTGCTAATTGTTAACCACAAGGTAGACGACTATGCTGAGACTGGTTTGTTGTGGTCATTGTCAGTCTTCATCAGGAGTACAGCAATCTAGGAAAGTATTAACCAATAGATCTTGATTGATGACTAGTGTGTGAAAGTGAAGGTGTAATTAGTGTGTGTGTTTAGAGAGAGAATTACCTAACTTGCCTTTTGATTAAATGAAGTTGTTACATCTAACCATGGCATAAATTACTATTTATAGCCCTTGGTTAGCTTGTTGACTAAACTTTCCTTACTTAACATATTTAGTCCCTGCACTTTATAATAGTGCTTACAAGTAGAACATTTCTTTATTTCTAACATTCTCCCCCTAAATGATCTACTTGGGAACTATCCTTATTGTGTTTTTGATGACGACTTCTTCTTTACGCTTGAACACTTTATTCTGAAGTAGTCTGTCATTTTCTTTTTCTTTGAAGCTCGAAAACGCTGAGAATTCTTTATGAAAGTTGAGGACGACCTTGTAGCAAATCTCTCCTGATATAATTTTCTCTCCCTATATGACAAGATAGATTTCTTTATCCCTGAAGGTATCAACTCTACTCTCGAACTCAAAATCAGCATTCTCAAAAGCTAACTTTGACCTTCTTTTGCAACTTGATTCTTTAATAGCTTGTATGAAATCTTTAACTTTGAACTTGATCTTGAATGTAGATTTCAATCACATAATGTTGCTGATGAAAGATCTTGAAACACGATGATATTGATTGAGCATTTCTTTGTAAAAGACTTAAACACTTGACTTTTCACATGAATCTTCATACTGCAATTCCTGGTCAGATGACCCACCTTATTGCAAGTCTAACACTTGACAGTGCAAGGTCCTGTGTGATGTAGGGTGCATTTCTTATATAGGGGAAGGCTTCTAGTATACCTACTATTTTCAGTTAGGGTGACAACATAAGCCCTGACGGTTTCTTGCCTTATATTCTGTTGTTGTTGGTGATCATTGTTGCGGTTGATATTGCTGTTACAGTTATTCTGGTAGTTGTTGTTGTTGGTGAAGGCTCTTTTATCATCAAACTTTCGTTTGTGATCATTGGTTCCTTGCACAAAATTGTGCTTTATTACCTGATCCATTAACCTCTGGGTTATGGTAATAGCTTCCTCTAAAGTTTGAGGCTTTAAAGCGGTAACATTTCCTTTAATACTTATGGGTAATCCACCGATGAAGACTTCCATAAGTTTCTCAGAATTTGGTACCATAGTTGGACATAAAACTGCCAACTCCTAGAATCTTCTAAAATAAGTCTTGATATCATTCCCCTTTTACAGTCAAATTGTAAAATTTATCTTCCATCTTCTTGACCTCGTTTTGGGGACAATACTTCTTTATTAAGAGCTTTTTAAATTCATACCAGGTGGTATTGTAGGCTTCCTCTATTCCAATAGGCTGGGCGAATGAATTCCACCAAGATAAAGCTTCTTTATATAGTGTACCGTTGAAATTTCTATTTTGCAGTCTCGTATTAGTTGTACGAGGAAATACCGATTCAGTTCGTTCAAACCAACGAATGAGGCCAATAGCGCCTTCTGTACCTTTAAAATTGAAAGGTTGGCAGTTCATTAACTCTTTGTAGCTACATTTTCTTGCTATATGAGTTTCTATTTGTCTGGTATTCCTATTGGTATTATCAATATTTGCCATGGTAGCAGCTTGTCCTTCCAGAGCTGCGCAACACTATCAACAACTAGTTTCCTAGGCATGGCGGCCTGAGTCATGGCTGGTGCTGCAGATGTAGTTGTCTGTATTGGGGAGCTTTCTATCAACATTTACAGACAAACACAAAATAAAAATCCATTACAATGATAGAGTCAATTTTAAATACAATTTCATCATGTCTTTGTATAATAATCAAAATTTTCATACATAGTGATATTGATATCTTTGACTAGTAACTTATTGGTACAAGTTCTAACAAAGAAATACACATCCTTTGATATTACATTGTAGGATATAACGGAAAATTTTAGAATCTAAGGACTTTTCCATAGATGAAAACACTCTAACAAGCATCGGCTCATTAGGTTTCTCGGGACTGGTTACTTCCCCAGTGGGTCGGTGGTATGTTCATAACGAGTTATCTAATTCTGCAAAGATAGACTCATCAAAGGGATAGTCTGGTGGTGGTGTAGTTGACCTAACCGGTCATGAAGATCCTACTGATGAAGACGGAGATAATGATATGGGTGATCCAACAGGAGGCTTAATGTCTCTAGGAGGTGTAGGTGGGATCATACGTTCAATATCTTGAGCATTAATCATATCCAGATACAAATGTTCAAGAAAACCTGGTGGTAAGAGAGCCATAGTAACCTGGATTCATAAAGATACGATACACGAATAACCTTAACACAGGGTATCAGATATATAACCACGACATACATAAATTAGTATCATGAAACAACGAAGTATAATGGAATAACAACTTCATTATGTCATAAATAACTTGTCTACATATTTTACATAACCAAAATTTGACAAGTGTCATTATTTATGCCACACATCCCATGGTTGGATTCTAAACAAAAGCTATAAATGACAAGGATCTTGTCTAGTATTCTGGTGGTCCTCCCTTGTGGTTCTTGAGCTCATGGATCTTGTCTAGAAGACTCTTCATATCTGATCGGTGGCAAACCTGGATATCCTCGATGACCATCTCTAGAGTAGAAATCCTGACACAAGCAAGAACAATCTCGTCGACATGCCTTATTTGCTCTCTCTGAAATCCAGAAATCTGGGTACGGACTTCTTGAAGTTCGGTTTCTAGTTGGTCAAAATCTCGCGTATGATTACTCGACCATTACCAAGACCTTCTATATTATCTTCCATGTACTCAATGCGCTCAAGAGGGAGCTCATCTAAATGATTTAGAATAGCATCGATCTGTTCCTCATGGTGCTCCAGACGCGTCTTATGAGAACTCTCTCCAGTCTCAAATACCTGAGGTGGGGCGGAGGAATAAGTAGAAAAGGGTGATAGGAAACGGGCTCTTTTCTGAGGTGGCAAAATCTCCTCGGGAAGAAAGAAATCTTAGGGATCAAATAGTGGTGATGGTGGTAATACTAGAGATGGAGGCAAAACAGTAGTGGAGCAATAGGAAAAGCTCGTGGTGGGTGGAATAGGTGATTCATCTCAATTAGTAGCAATATATGTCTTGCATGACCTTCTTATATGCGATCATTTGAAAGGTGAAGATGGCTTGGGGAAGAGGTGTTTCCCGGTATGGCCTGGGGAATAGTTCGGTGAAGCCGGTGTATAGTCAGAGTGTTTTAGAGGAAAAAGCATTCCTCAACATTGGACATCTAATAGATAATAATAAGGTAGATATTATTCAAGGTCGACATAATTCTGTAAAAGCCTAGTAGATTTAACTTTAAGTTATTTATATAATATTATGTATCTAATACTATTCAGAAAATGTGAGTAGCTCGGAGGACTTTCTTGGAAAAATAGTTATAGTTTAGGTTTTACCTTGTTCTCTATAACCGCGGCTCTTGATACCAATCTGTAACACCCCCTTATTTGACATATAGCAGCGGAAGCTAAATTTGGGGTATTACTTCATGAATCAACAGTCATAATCATAGAAAATGACTCAAAAGAGACGTTTTGGAAAATTTAGTTATCATTCAATATTATTTCAGAGTTTTACAAAAGGAGGTCCCAAAATGCATATGAAAACACAGTGTTTGAATGATAACAAGTTTGGACGTCCTCAAGTCCAATTCCACTTCGTGCCATAGGTTGCTCAATTATCTGAGATAAACATGCTAAAAAGGTCAACACAAAGGTTGAGTGATATTCACAGGTTTAAAATGTAATAATTGAATACAAGTTAATGTAATAGTAATAATTGCAACGAATACAATTATCATGGTAAACAATATTATATTATTGCACTAAGCTTATGACACCGAAGCCTTAAGTAAATTTTATTCATACGTTTATTGCCTACCCAAGCGACTGTGCTTTGCCAAATACACCTGGGTTCCTCAATTGAAAATGCGTCAGCTTGGCCATGTTACGTACCATAACCTAGACGTGGAAGTTCAATCTAATAGATCTATTCACGGTATTCGTGCTTACTTCGCAAAGTAATTAACGGTTCATGATAGTGGGGCCTTATGGCAAATGGAGGTACTTAGGCAATAATATATCAGGATAGCATACAGTTGGAAAATACTTGTATTCATGTTTATAGCATGTATCTCCCCACGGAGTTTAGAAAACATGTAAAGGTGGGACTATGAACTCACCTTGATAAGGTAGTTGATTGACGTCAAAAGTGACTTAATTGGAAATAAACGGCCTCGTCACGCAACCTGGGGTAATATGTCAAGTCTTAGTTTGATTGTTTCAAAACTTTATTTCATAAAGTTTAACGTAAATGATTTTGGTTTATTAGTTTGTGAAAACATCATATCACTGTTCGGGCTATCATAATCCAGAGGTCATGCAGTAAACGTTTGAGGAGCTAGGACACTTTAAATTGTAAATCCAGCAACTCGTCAAAACGTCTACCCAAATGAAATCCCCTCACATGAAATTCCCTAGTAACGTGATACGTTATAGTTTAAATGATAGGATTTTATCTTTTTAAGTTTCTTCAAAAGCTAGTGGATGATAAATTATGTTAAATATATAACATAATTATTTTCTAGTGTTTCGATCGATGAATGAAACGATAAATGTGTCGGGTTTTAATAAAATCGAGTCTTAAAATATTTAAATATATTTTTATAATTAATATAAAAATATTACATTTTATACCCTTGGTATATATTAATTTACACTTTTAACCCTTTAATTATATTTTTAAAATATTAAACCTTTAACTTAGAAATATGGTAAAACAGGCCATTGTGGTTTTAACTTTAGGATAATTACACTTTTGGCCCAAAAGTTTAATAATTTCAAAATTTACAATATATACCCTTAAGCATGAAATGTTTTGCGTTTTTTAGTATAAAATTCCATAATCTTTGTATTTTTGATCTCAAAATCAACTTGCAGCTTATAGCTTATTACTATAAGCTAAAATAAGTTAGTTTTATGAGCTTGTAGCTTATGAAATGAGCTTATGAATTTAAAAATCCAAAATAGGCACGTTTGGTTTAGAAACAATAACCTGATGGGTTGGGGCTTTTAGGATTAGTTTTATTGATTATAAAAGTGATAAGTGAGCTTATAGAAATAACTTATTACAACAGCTTATGGCTTATATCTTATTAGGTTCACGAAAAGAGCTTTTAGGGTTTTAAGGGCGCGTTTTATTTAGGAAAACCAATCGTGTTGCTTAGGGTTTTAAGAGCTTAAACATATAGCCTAAACCAAGCTTACACATGATCTAAAACACATTAGGAGCTTATTGAACAAGTTATAGGACTTACTAGGGCTTAAATGGATCAAAAATGGCTTGATATGGGTCAAAAATGATAAAATGTAACCCGAAAGCTTGGAGATGAATCAAGAATCCTTTGATTTTATACCTTGGCTTCTCTAGTGGCTTAAACTTCTTCTCTTTCTCTTCTTTGGCTCGAAATAGGTCAAGAGCAAGTGAGTATGTTTGATAAAATTATATGTTTGTGAAAGTGTATGTGTTTCGTGTATATATAGGCCAAGGAAGGAGTAGTGGCCAAGTTGTGAGGAGTGGTGGCCAAGTTCTATCAAGGTGTGAATAAGGGAAGCTAGGAAGATAGCTTAACAAGGTGTTAGAAGATGAGAGGGTTCGGTTTGCCAAGGAGGTGACAAGGTGGTGCCAAGTAGGCGGTGAAGTGGCGGCATGGTGGTGAAAGGAGGTGACAAGGTGCTTTACTTGGGGTGCAAGGTGGTGACAAGGTGGTAGGAAAGGTGGTGCATCATGGTGGAGTATGCTTGCTAGGTTTTGGCTTGGTTTAAACTTGGTTCAAAACTAGTTTAGAGGTATCGGGTTGTTTAGGGTTTTCGGGTTAGGTTTTTAGGGTTTTGCCGAGTATGTGGAGTGAAATGGAGGGTAAACTAGTTAAAATGTTGTACATTGGAGAGTAGTTACTTAGGCATAAAGAGTGGTATGAATGGTGTACATTAGTTTGGAGTGAAATAGTTAAATTTGAATCTCGTGCTTAATCAACTTGTACTATAAGCTTAAAGGAGTTGTACTAGGGTTTTAGAGGGAATAGGTATTCGAATTTCATGCATTGATACCTTATACACATGCCTTATTAGATTGTACATTTGTTTTGTATGTAAACATTACATATAGTTAGGGTTTTTGTTATAAATGTTAACGTTTAAAATCCTTTTTGATATAATGTTATGGAAAGTACGTTAAATAGATAACGTATGGATTTTAGAACATATTACTTGACATATTAGAATGTTTACTTGACATAAACGTTGATGGAATTGGTATTGGTGGTTGCGTAAGCTCGTTTACTTTGAAAATGTAAGTTACGTTACATTATGGATGGAATAAAGTGAAAAATTCTTCCATGAAATGGTTGCATCTAATTTATATATGGAAATTACACTGAGGGAAAAATTGAATCTGTAATTTAATAGTGGATAATTATTACAGAGGAAAAAATTGTGGGTTGTTATAAACTGTCAACAGCAAAAAACGGTTAATGAGGGAAGTACAGTTGCAAGGCCCAAGTGGATAAAAAAGAAGGTGATTATAACTGAATTCCACATAAGGAGAGATCTCAAATGGAACATGCTAATGGTGTTGATTGTCTAGCCAAATGCTGCATTTTTGAATAGCTTTACCTCATGAGGTCTGAAAACTTTCTTAGAAGCTTACATTTTACAAAGCAATATTTTCTCCTCAATGGAAATTTTTAATTCATACAATTTTGCAATGCCTAAGTGCTAAGACTATTGCATGGAACGAATTTAGTAGCACTATGGCCTCTGCAATAATTTTCTTAGCCACAAACCAAAAATTTAACTTTTCCATGTATATCCTTGATAATATGGTGAAGAATGTGGATAGTATGGTGAAATTCTAGATGTATCCAAGATTCGTACAAGTATTTATGAATAAACAAGTTAGGGATATGTCACATCATAAAAGGATTTATGTTACCCCTCTCATACTAAGAAGATATTTGGGAACATGAAGAGGGAAGGGAAATGTTTTTCTAGAAGAGTTACCCCTTTATTTCAAACTATGATGGTTCAAGCTCATGAAGAAATGGGTGAAGGTTCAAAAATACTAATTGATCCCCATCACACACCCATCATTCAACCATCAACATCACAACCTCAGAAGAAACAATCTAGGAGAAATTAGAGAAAAGACACCTCTCAAGAGGTCCTACAGAGCATATAGAAGATGAGGTTGCCAATGAGGAAAATGTACCTACATAGTCCAATGACCCACCTCTCTTAAGAGTTAACACACTTGGAAGTGGGGAGGAAAGGTCTGTCACATTAAGGGAAATATGGGACCTTTGACAAAAACTATCTGATAGAGTTCTTGACTTAGAAACAACAAAGACTGCTTAAGCAAAGGAGATTGCTAGTTTGAAGAAGAGAGTCAAGAAGCTGTAAAGGAAAAGGAAGTCAAAAACTCTAGGGATGAAAAGATTATTCAAGATTGGTAGATCTGCACAAGTTGTTTCCTCTGAAGATGAAGGTTTGGGTGATTACAAGGATGCATCCAAACAGGGGAGGAAAATAGCTGATATTGATGCTGATGCAAAGGTTACATTGATTGATGAGACTCAAGGGAAGAATGATGATAACCTAATGTTTGATACAGGTGTTTTAGATGAGCAGTAAGTTGAGGTTAAAAAGGTAGTTAGTACTGCTGAAGTTACTACTGAAAGTGCTACAACAACAACTGTTGATGAATTAACCATGGCTCAGACTTTAATAGAGATCAAAGATGTAAAACCTAAAGTTAGAGGGGTTATGATTTAAAAGCCAAGCAAAATTACAACAACTATAACAACAACACCAGCTGCATCAAAACCTTCACAGGATAAAGGTAAGGCAAAAATGATTAAGTCTAAAGAACCTTTGAAGATGAAGCTAAAAGATCAAGTCCTCTTTGATGAACAACAAGCTATAAGGCTACAAGCTCAATTTGATGAGGAAGAGAGGATTGCAAGAGAAAAGGAAGGTGATAGTCCTAAAAATCCTGATAGGACTTATGATCTTTTAAGCTCAGATTGTTTAGATCTTTATAGCTAGGATTAACAATAACATTGAACATAACATATGTATAGCGGAATTAACATAAGAACAATGATATTGTAACAAGGTTTCTTCATTATTAAACACTCTAAGCCCCAATTATATTTGATCAGAATATAATGGTTACAACTAATCTATAACAGGATCAAGTTACCTTGACCTTGAAGCTACACTACCACTATAAACGTCTACATCTCTAACTCTTGCACACACACAAACACGTTTTTTTGTGTACAAAAACTATGTGTCTATGATCTCTTTATATAGAGAGATCATGACTTACAAAGGAAGTTAACATAAAGATATAAACAAGTAAATCTTTTAAACATTTAAGTTTAGCTTCTGTTATCTTTATCTTCTTAAGGAGATCTTCCAGAATCTTCATATTTCTCCTACATCTTGTAGAATTCTTAAATGATGATTTTGATCCTTTTGTTTCATTCTTTTGTTCTTTTGTCTCATCAAATCTATAATTCCCAACAATCTTCCCTTATTTGATGATGACAAAACAAACAATGTTCTTGCACGAACTTCATCATAGAGCCTTTAATCAAATCTTCCCCTGAAGTTGAGATCATGGATCTCCCTGAATGAAACAAACTCCCCTTTAAGTAGATTTCCTTTGTACCATGCCACACAAAGGATCTATAAGTTGCCAATTGTACATGTTAACATCTTCTTCCCCTTTTTGTCATAATCTAATAGGGGACACATATGAATATAAGCAACTTTGATCTTGACCACTACAAACCAATATCACACTTCTAATCCAAGCCTTCTAACTCCTCAAATTACCCTCCATGACGCACAATAAGAAAAATGAACTTTAGTAGTAGAAACTCACACTAGCAGTAGTAATAATGACTAGCAGTAGTAAAAACCTTCACCTCGATGATGCATTTAAATGGTTAAACATTTTAACTATAAGCTTCCCCTAAAACCAATATGTTAACCATTTCTTGAATCTTCAATTTTGTAGGCTCTATGTAATGATTATTGACGAAGAAAACTAAGTATAATGAACTTGATGTAGAAGTAGAACAACCCAAACTTATGTCTCATATCTTGTACTATCCACGTGACTTCAAACTTATAAATAAATCTATGAAATATAAGTAGATCGCAACCTCTTGACAAAATCCTCATCTTCTATGAGACACACAACCAAAGTAATAGCAAATGTACGCATTGAGCACCATAAGAGAAATCATACACCTTTGTTAGATTTTGACAAGTCTTGGTCACAACATTGAAAACATAAACAAGTTACCTCTAAATGTTGTAAGCCATTTGAGATATGATAAGAACACGTACCCAAGTAATTACCACTTCATCGTCAAATAAGTGATAAATAACCATCTTCGTAACTAATTATACCAATAAATATGAGCCTTTAAACTTGTTAAGAACATTTAAACCAAAAATCCTTCTGTTTATCCAAGAATCTTCTGAACAAACTAACAATCAACCTGTGTGTTGGAACCAACATGTTCCAAATTGAAATCCAAATCAAAACAAAATCAAACAACCTTGAGTTTCTGTGTTGTCCGATATATCTTACTCGTGTGTTGTCCGATATTTGTCAACAAAAGCAGTACTAACTGCTTTCATCAGCAGTTAGTTAATATACACACCACACACACAAAACAGAACAAGTTGCAGTATTATCTTCCCCTTGGCTACACAAAGAATAATAATACTTGAAACCCTTAGGAGCATTAAACTTCTTTAAAACCTATATAAACATGAAAGCCTTACCTTTAAACGAGCAGCACAAACTCTTATTCTTGACAATACTAACTCAATTTCATACCCAATGCTAGCAGTATTAATTCAAGAAGCTAGCAGTATTAATACATAATGAGCAGTACTAACGTTTTGAGCCAAATAGTACAAACCCACATTACTTTATCAGTATTAAAAATAATGTTGGCAGTATAAACCTTTTAATACTGTTTACCTTTGAGATCAATGAACCATATAACCAATCAAACCATGTGTTGCTGCTACTAGTAACCTTCTTATGTGTATTCGTCAATTAAACATCTAAGCTGCTAGTTTAAATCATGCCTTCGAATCTAAGAATACTAGTAGTTCCTCTTGTAACAGCTTTAATGTTTCATGTGACATCACTAAGAATATTGTGACAGCTTTAATGTTTCATGTGACAGCACTAAGAATATCCAAACGACGCTTTTTTAAGTGTCACAAAGCTGTCACATGTCTGTCACTAATTATGTTTACTCCTTCCTCCCATACATTCTATGAAACGTTATTTGTCACAGAACTTCCTGTCTCCTTTATTTTATGAACCCTCGATCGATACTTAGTGTTTTAGATCAACAGATTAGGGTTTAAAAGATCCACAATTAAACCAAAACCAAACCTGATAATACATAGGAACAGCCAACACCGTTATTCTTCCTTTTATGAATTAGAATTTTATGAAAAACCCTAATATTTACCTTCATCTATGACGTGTAGCTTCCAAGTAACGAATAAGAACAAACAACATAATGATCTTGGATGCACGACTAGAAACAATACTTCATGTCTTATAGAATTAGGGTTTGCAAAACCCTAATTGAAGTGAATTTAAACGTAACAAAAAAATAGAAAATTCGTTACTTGTTTCTTTATAGATTCGACATCAAAACCACCTTGTGATCCTAGATAATATATGAGCCACCAGGCTCTGATACCACCTGATTGTCCTAAATATCCTGATAGGACTTATGATCATTTAAGCTCAGATTGTTTAGATCTTTATATCTAGGATTAACAATAACATTAAACATAACATATGTATAGCGGAATCAACATAAGAACAATGATATTGTAACAAAGTTTCTTCATTATCAAACATTCCAAGCCCTAATTATATTTGATCATAAGATAACGGTTACAACTAATTTGTAACAGGATCAAGTTACCTTGACCTTGAGGCTACACCACCACTATAGGTGTCTACATTTCTAACTCTTGCACACACACACGTTTTTCGATGTACAAAAACTATGCGTCTATGATCTCTTTATATAAAGAGATCATGACTTACAAAGGAAGTTAATTTAAAGATATAAACAAGTAAATCTTTTAAACATTTAAGTTTATCTTCTGTTATTTTTATCTTCTTAAGGAGATCTTCTAGAATCTTCATATTTCTCCTACATCTTGTAGAATTCTTTAATGACGATTTTGATCCTTTTGTTTCATTCTTTTGTTCTTTTGTCTCATCAAATCTATAATTCCCAACAAGGAAGAAGCCAATGCTGCCTTAATTACACAATGGAATGATATTCATAATGAGGTTGAAACTGACTATGAATTAGCTCAAATGCTGCAAGTAGAGGAACAAGAAGAGTTGACAATTGAAGAAAAGTCTAAGCTGTTTCAACAACTCTTGGAAGCCCAAAGATTTGAAAAATAAGTCCTTTGCCAGTGTTCAAGAATTATTTGAGAATGCTATGAAAAGGGTAAATACATTTGTAGACATGGATACAAAATTGGTAGAAGGCAGTGAGATAAGAGAAGAAGAAAGCAGTTCTAAAAGAGAAGGTGATGAGCTAGAACAAGAGCCTACAAAGAAGCCAAAGGTAGATGATGATAAAGAGAGAGAAGATCTTCAACAATGCTTTGAGTTGGTTACAGAAGAAGATGTTGCAATTAATGCTATACCCCTAGCTACCATGCCTGCACCCATTATAAATTTCCAGATTCATAGAAAAGGAAGGAATGGATATTATGAAATAATGAGAGCTGATGGAAGTGCCAAGACATACTTATTGTTTAGTCAACTACTCAAAGAGTTTGACAGAGAAGACTTGGAAAATATATGGAAGTGGGTTAAAGAAAAGCATGAAATAATATGAAATAATGAGAGCTGATGGAAGTGCCAAGACATACTTATTGTTTAGTCAACTACTCAAAGAGTTTGACAGAGAAGACTTGGAAAATATATGGAAGTGGGTTAAAGAAAAGCATGAGAATACAAGGCCAGAAGAAGGTTATGAAAGAGTGTTATGGGGAGATCTAAAGACTATGTTTAAACATCATATAGAAGATGAAGTATGGAGGAGTTTACAAGGAAAGAAAGTATTGCTTTAGAGGTTATATGACTCATGTGGAGTACACTTTGTGAGGTTTGAAGATATGCATGTCTATATGCTAGTAGAGAAGAGATATCCACTTACACCAGAAACAATTACTGATATGCTGAATAAGAAGCTAAAATCTGACTATTAGAATGAAATGTGTTATCAGCTTCTTAAGCTTATGACAAAATAGCTCAAGAATCCTAGAAGTGTTTGAAAGCATCCTCCTTGTGATGGTGAAGACTTTTAATGAAGAAACTTAATGATTTAAAAGATAAATATCAAGTTTAGGGGAGGATTGCACTTAAAGATTTAATTACCTATTGGGATTAAAAGTCTTCTTGAAGTTACTACTATTAAGGTATTAGTTACTGCTGCTAAGCCTAAATTAGTGCTGTTTGTAATCTTAATGAAAAATATGCTAAGTAGTTAGTACTGCGAGTTACTACTGCTAGTGTAAGTTACTACTGCTAGTGTATACTACTACTGCTAGTTACTACTGCTAGTAATATTAGTACTGCTAGAGTAAAGTTAATACTGCTAGTGTAACTTAGTACTGATGGTGAAGATTGAAGAAAACTTTCTAAGTAGTTAATGTTGCTTGTACACAGTTAGTTCTGCTGGTATAAAAGTTACTACTGTTGGTATAAAAGTTACAACTGCTGAAAGATTACAACTGCTGAAAGGATAAAGACTGCTCAGAGAAAAGATAAAGATTGCTTATGGGATATGTATGAGATATTTTTGTAAAAGATACATATAATTTTTTTGTTTAGAAGATCATGATAATTTAGGAAATTATTGTAATCCCATTAGGACTCTTTGGTGTATAAAAGGAGGTCTTGGGGTATAGAATTCTATGTATCAGTTTCAAAGTATCAAATCGAGTCATTCATAGAATTGGCATAGCTTCAAGGTTTTGTAAACCCTAACACTATTAAGAGTGTTCGTATTATAATGAGGCTGAAAGTTTGGTAAACTATTTGTTATTGATCTTATTCATTACTATTTCATTGAAATTCTTCTTAGTATTATTGACTAGATTCCGCATAGTCTTTGATATTTACAATCAAAGTTTCTATCATAGTTGTTTTGAATTTATTCAATACAACTTAGCCTTATACAAGCTAAGCAAGATCTATTCTATTGGGATCAACAGCTCCCAAAACCTCTCACCTTGAAGCGGTTAAGCGTATCTTCCGATACATTAAAGGCACTACGCACTTAGGATTATGGTATCCTAAGGGGACCAGCATAGAAACAGTAGTATATGCCGACTCTGATCATACGGGAGATTATGTGGACCGAAAGAGCACTAGCGGTATTTGTACGTTCATGGGATGTTGTTTGACATCTTGGTTCTCAAAGAAACAAACCGCTCTTGCTATATCTACTATAGAAAGCACATACGTAAGTCAAAAAAGTGCTGTTCGCCAACAACATCACCGACATTCTTACGTAACCCCTTAAACGAGAATCATTTAACTATTTACGTCTTGGTTTAGGAATGATGGAACATATTCCATAAATCGTATTGGTCCGCTTCTCTTTCTTCTGTCTCAATTCTAGTCCGCGTTCCATTCCGCGTCATGACAATTTAGGAGGAGAGTGGATTATCTTTGATTGGCTTATGCCCAATTCTATCTGTAATGGGTAAAATATCGAAGGTTGCTAGAAAAAGGAAGGTTGTTGTTGGTTCCCATGGAGAGGATCCACATCGAAAGGCACAGAGACTTCCTACTCAACTAAGCAAGGTTGTTGGTGATGCTTCTACTCCCTTGATGTTGATAGTGACCCCGATATACATGGTAAACCTGATCCTTCTACTGTATGCAGTATCTTTGTTTTTTCAAAAAACTTTATCAAAGTTGTTTCTTTTCCTTTCTTGTTTCTTTGTGCAGAGTTTCCTTTTGCTAAGGAGTTGAAGGACACAACTGATTGCCATTGGGTCGTTGCTCATGTAACTCCTCCTTCTTAGAAGCAATATTTGAGGGAGATTAGTATAGAACAACTTTGTGATATTCATGACAAAGCTTATTTGCGCCAAGCTGTTCTTGACAATGTTTTGAATGGTAGGACTCGAAAACTGATTTATGCATTGCATAAAGCCAGGGCATCCTGTGATACTATTCGAGAAAGGGAAATCCAGAAATATAAAGCGTATGCAGAGTTGGAGAAAAAATGTAATGAAGCCCTTCAGGATTTGGATAAAACTCCTCTTGTTTCCGATATGCGCGCTGAGATTGAGACCTTGCAGAGTCGGGTTAATGATCTCCACAGTGAGTATAGTAGGCTCATACTTGAAGAGAAGAATTTGATTAACTATGAGCAGACTCTATCCACCCTTTATGCTAAAGTCGAAGGTGCTCGAATCTAAAGGGAAGAGACTCAGGGCTTCCGAAGTCCATATTTTGCAAGATGTGGATAGTTTGAGGCAGGATAGGGCTGCGTTGGTAGCAAGAGTCATTTCAGACCAAGCAATGAAGCTTATTCGTAGCGACGAGATGGGTGTACTTATCGCTAGGCTTGTCAAGGCATCTATCATTCATGGCCGGTGTGCAGCATTTGAAGAGGTAGCCGAGTTAAAGAAGCCTTTTGTTTTAGAGGAGATGCCTGGTTATCGTCCATCTTCAAAGTAGGAGTATGTAGAGCTGGTAATGATTTGGCTGATGCCTCCTACCCTTTCTTGGCTGAGTTGACTGCTGATCCTTATGCTTCTGTGGAGCAGCTACTGTCGAAGAAGCCACAGTCACTTCAATCGACATTTTCCTTCAAAGGCTTCGTAGAGATGCCGTATGTAGGCCTTGTTTCAATTATCCGGGTGGTTTGTACCTGTGACTTTTTGTGACTGATTATCATGACAATGATCTTGTTTTTAAGCTTAGCATGGGAAAAGTGAAAAATCGGGAATGATGAAGTTATCTTTTAGACACTTAATTATGCTTTTTGTTCTATGATCCTTAAAGTTACCAATGAGGTAATGAAAACAATACATTATGTCAACACAAATAAGTTGTAGTTAGGTAGTTAGTTATCAAGAAAAATCATAAAAAGAGAAAAATCTTTGAAAATGGGAAGTCGGGTGTTTTATAACTTGTGATCTCTTAACTCTCTCAACAAAAATCTTTGCTACTTTTCAAAGGTTTAGTTTGGGGAAGTTTCGAGGTATTTGGTTATAAGGCATGTAATATTGCGTGAGGACACGCAATCGTTTAGTTTGGGGAATTTTGATAAGTGTAAAATACACATATCCGTTTGTACCTAAAAAGGCCCAATTAAACCCAAAACATGCTTAAAATGGCAAAAATATACTTGTTTTTGTGTTTTGTGTGTGCAGGAACGGATATATCAAAAATCACATGAAAACCTTCAAAAACAGGTAAACACGGACATGAGGAACGGAAGAGCACAAAAGAAGCCAGAGATTCAAAGCCAAAGCCAGAAAAAAAGAGTCAAGCTTAAGCCAAATTGTCAAACCGTGGTCAACATGGGTCAACAAAGTCAAATCACTAGAAGACAAAACCCCAAAATATTTCAAATCAACCCTCCAAGTTTCAAAAGTTACATATTAGGTCCCTAAAGCCTAATGGGCCTTAATTACCATTAAACCCTTACCCGAATCCAAAAAGCCCAAACCCTTAGCCCATTTCCTTTTATACTAGTTCAAGGGTTAATCTTGCCAAGTTTGAAAGTTATATAACACTTGGACCTTTAATAAACCAACCACAAGGACCAATCTTGCAAAAAGCCCAAAGTTTAAATCGATTTAACCCGTTTCAGTTATAAAAGAGCGCCAAAGGGGTGTTACTATTCATCGTCCCCTACCTCATTTACCCCGTTGTCAAATCAAAGGGCTTTTCCAAATTGGAGGGTACGGAAGTCTATTCAAGTGGCAGGGTTAATTAAGTCATCTCAAGGCATCTCATTGGCTCATTTTGCTAAAGAAGCACACGTGGATGAAGGAAAGCACAAGGGAAGGGGTAAATTTACTCTACAAGTACTCAGAGAGAAAGCACAAGTGCTTAACCATAGATTGCTACGCTGGCAATCCGTGTAATCCCAAGGAGAGATCCAACGGCTCAAATTCACTACCTAATGATTGAAGGAATGGATGGTGATGATTGAAAGGAGCATGGGCAGCAAGGAAGGCCTAGAATGTTTAGTTTCAGGCTATAAATAGCCTCACCTTTACACACACACACACGCATACCTAGTTTTTTTAGTAGCTTTTAGTTTTAGCTTAATTTAAAAATTTTAGCTTAAATTGAGTGACGGGTTTTTACTCTATTATCACTCACACAACTAGCACAAGCTGTCACATCAAAAGAATGACAGCTTGGCAATCCGTGTGAGTATAATTTGATCAAACGGCTCAAATTCACTTCCTAATGATTGAAGGAATGGATGGTGATGATTGAAAAGAGATTGGGAAGCAAGGCAAGACCTAGAATCTTCATCAACAGGCTATAAATAGCCCTCACTATCACACACACAGAAGACGGAGAGTTTTTTAGTAGCTTTTAGTTAGTAGCTCAAATTTAGCTTAATTTTCAACTTATGTAATTTCATTTCAAGTTTTTTTGTAATCTCTCCCTTTAAGTAATGTAATCAAGTTTTACATTAATGAAAACTTAGTTTAATTTTGAATAATCTTTTATAAGTTCTCACTTTTCTCCTTAAATGATCATAAGCTACTATAAGCTCAGCAGCTCTCATGAGTCTATAAGCTCATGATTTGAGTTTAATTTGGTTTTAATCATACATTGAATATCTAAAATTAGTTTATCATATTTACTTTTGCTTTTGGATAAATAAGCTATGGAAGGAGAGCTAGCTTTGGAAGAGCTCTCATGGACAATCACTGGCTTATCATAGATAAGCCAGAGCTGTTGATAAGCTCATTTGAGCAATTATCTTTTGTTTAGCTAAAGCTTCAAGTAAGTTTTCCTTTACTTTCCTTGTTTTGCAATATTTAGCTTAATAGTAGTTTATTAGTATAGATTTTCTTATTAGCTTAATTTAGTTGCTTATTTGAGCTTATTTGTGTTTAATCTTGCTTATTAGTTATTAATATTAATCTGTTTTTAGCTTATAAGTTGTAGATCATAATATTTCATAATCTGTCTTAGAAACTTTAAAAAACCTAAAAATTAGTTAGCATAGTCATTAATCTTTGATTTGAGCTTATCTAGTTGTTAGATCATGTTTATTAAGGTAGTTATAAGCTGTTAATAATCTGGTATTAAAGTTTAGTTAAATAGATTTCAAATTCTTAGGCTTAATGAAATCTGTCATAGTCTAAAGGTGTGTTTGGATTAAGCTTGTTTGACCTCTTAAAGTCAAATGCAGTTTGTGATTTCTTTTTGGATAGTTTGATTGTCATAATTGAAAAGGTGTTGAGTAGATTTGAGGTATTAGTTTAAGCTTTTAATGAATTTATGGCTTAATAAGTTTGCTTGTGCACCAGGGGATTTTTCCCTTTGATTTTACTTGTGAAAATTTGATCCAAGCTCATTGAGCTTATTGGTGTTTGCATTGTGTTCAAATACACTCAAATAGAGTGTGAAGTGCAAGTTTTCCCTTATGGAAACTTGCATAATTTGTGTTTGTGTTTTTGCCATTTTACACTAGCAGTAGTAACCTCAGTTACTACTGTCTGTTTTTCTATTAGCTTTTTCTTAGCTTAATTGATTTTCAAAATGATTTTTAAGAGTTGTTTTAAGTAGTATTTTAAGTCTTAAATAAGGTTCTATAAGCTAGGAATCCATAAGGATCCTCTAGCTTAATTAAAATAAGCCTAAAGTCCCCCTCAGGGACTGTTTGATATAAAGCTACCAGTACTAACTTCTAAGTTAGTACTGTTGGGCTTATTTAGCATTTTATTTTAGAATTTTAAGATATAGTACCTGATTTCTTTGTTTAAATTTATAGTTTATTAGTTGTTTGTTAAGCTCAAAAGCTCACTTCCTGTGAACAGCTTATACTTAAGCTGTTTCAGTGCTTATTTGTCATTTTCAGACAAAAAGTTTAGTTTTAAAGTTGTTTAAAATCAATTTTTTAATAAGTTTGGATATTTAGTTTTTGTTAAAAGTAAAAAAATAAAAAAAAACAAAAATAGGGTTTGCCTGCCTCGAACCCCTGACCTCACTCTTATAAACCCAACGTGTTAACCATCATGCTACAATAGCTCATCCGTCTACCTCTCCTTCCATTTAACTTTTATATTCATTTTTCTTTTAAGCCTTTTATAATAAGCCGTAGCTTATAATAGCTTTTTCCCGTCTTATTTGTTAAGCTGTTAGTTTTCTTTTATTTTTCCTTTGATCTTTGTTACATAATAGACTTTTCCTGAATTTTTCATATTTTTCCATTAATCAGTTTATTTTTTAGGATTTTTCGAAAGATTTAATTTTAGAAAATTCATAAAAAATAGAAAAAAGTTTTAGAAAATTATAAAAAAATAGTTTTTAGTTTTATAAAAATTACTTTTAGGTTTACATATAGAAAAATTAATTTCACCACTTTTAGATTTTAATTTTCATTTTTGAGCTTTTAATTTTAAGTTTAAAAATAGGATTTTAATTTTTAAAATAGTTAAAAATAGTTTTCTGAGTTTTTATGTTATTTTAGACTTTTCTAAGTTTAAAAAATCATTTTTCCCAATTTTTAGGACTTAATTTGCTATTTTTTAGAATTTAATTAGATTAAATTAGTTTTTAATCCATAAAAAATTAAAAAATAATCAAAAAAATATTTTTCTTTTTCTTAAAATTTTCTTTTGTCCTATTTTAGGTTTAGAAATTAAGTTTGCATTTTTAGGAGTTAATTTTAGAGTATTTGCTTATTTATCGCTTTTAGTTGCTCCCGTTAATTTGTTTAAGTGTTTAATAGCTTTTAATTATTCATTTTAATTGTTGCTTTTAATTAGTAGTTATAGAAACTCAAAAAAATATATTATCTCTCATTCAAATCACAATCCGAGCTAAAACGTGGTTTCAATTTCACAAGTCGTTGGGGAAACGACCCGGGTGATCATACTTCCCGGTTAAATATACATATTATATATTATATATATATCTTTTAAGAGTGAATTTTCCTTAGGGAATTTTCTTAATTGCTCTTGTGGTAATATATAGTGTATTTTAACGCGTATCACCGTGTTTTATCTTTTTCCGTGAATGTTAACACAAAAGATTTATAGTAATCTGTTCCATTGATAGTGTTAAAATATTTACATCATTTTGAGTATGAACACTTAGTTTGCTACACTTAAATGAGGATTTTCATTGTTAAAGAAGTGAAACAAAGACTTTTGCAAATGATAACGATTTCTATATGTAGAATTTATGCAAGTTTGATCTGTTCCATGTTCGGTCGATCGGAGAGCCGGAGAGTGTTTGTAATTTATAGGCTCCGTCTCCATAGGCCTTCTTAACTACGTAGGGGCCTTCCCATGTAGGTCCCATCTTTCCTTGGAATTTTGCCTTGCTCGCGCTATTAAGTCATAGCACATATGTTCCTGGTTTGAAGGTGGATGGCCGAACTCGTTTGTTATAGTATTTTTCTAGTTTTTGCTTATAGTGAGCCTCTTTGATCGAAGCTATCTCCCTTCTCTCTTCGAGAATGTCTAGGTCTTTTCGTTCTTCTTAAGGTCGAAGTCCTGGATTCTCCTAATTTCCACACTTATCTCTATCGGGATTTGATGACATCAAATAACGTCTATTTTATAGCATCATTTATCCCATGTTATTAACCCATTTTGTATAGTTATTGCAAAGAATTGTTACTTAATTGTTTATATTTGAGAATTTCAGTAATTATGAAGTACTTGTTGACTATTAGCAAAAGGCGCGCATTTTGGAGCTTAAATGAAGATATTTAGAAGATTATTATTCTGAAGACCAATATGCCGTATCCATCAAGGAAGATACGGCGTATCTGTGCCTACACTCACCAAAGACCACAAAGGAAAGAAGATCAATACGCCGTATCCAGAAGAACTCAATACGCCGTATTCAAGATATAGTATGTGAATATTCTGGAAGATATCAAACGTGGTCCCTACTCCAAGAAACTCCAATACGCCATATCTAATCCCTTGGATACGCCGTATCGAATCGAATTCCAGACCCTATAAATACAAAACTCAAAAACAAGTTTTAAGTGTGCAAAATCATATTTTCGATACCTAAACCATATAAGTCGATTTTCAAAGGAGAAAAATAGCAGAAGAGGTCGAGCAACGCTATCAATTCCATAGGAGACATCGTGTAATTCCATATACTTTAGTAATCGTTCAGTTTTTGGTATCATTCGTTAACTCGGTTAGTTTACCTTGGCTAAATATTTGCTTTTGTATTTATTATGACGTTTGAAGGCTAATACCTTCGGGTATTAGACATTATTATGAAGATCTTAATGTTTGGTATTTGTTTATCTTGATTTCTTGATTTATCGTTGAATGCTTGTTTATGTTTATCAATTTATACTTGTTTACGCGCTTTTGTATGCGACCTATCATTCAACTAGATCTAGTGACACAGACCAAGTAATCTAAAGTCTGGGATAGCTCTCCATATAGTGATTTATACATCTAGAACCATAGGATCACAAATATTGACCTGCTAAATCTGTGTCTAGGATACGCTTTAGGCTTAACTAGTTAATTGGATATTGCCAATGATTTATTGATCGTGTTGACTAGAAGGTGAACCTAGATAATTCAACAAATAACGTTCTGATTCTATTATATAGTTGGACAAGTGGACTACTAGTGTATAAATGACCATTAAGCGGTAAGTGGGTAAAGTCTCTATGAGCTAGGGTTTAACAAGATTACCATTGCTTTAATCCATAAGATAGATTATAATCAGCAAATTAGGATGCTTTATGCGGATGCTTTAATTATGACAGAAATAATGTGTCTAGGTCTTAGGATGAGTAACTCCTAAGTCTTAAGAATGATATACCGCCTCGAGAGAAGAATTCATTGCACTCAATTAACAAACCAACTTTCTAATAGGATTAATAATGGTTAATACAGTTTTCTTATATTTGGCTCGATTGCTCTTTTATCTTTTGTTAATTTCCTTGCGTGGGCTAAAGTGCCTTGAATTGATTGTAGTCACCAACCAAACCGTGCTAGTCTCTCAGCCTGAAAACCCCCTTTTCCCGTTAGAATTAGGATTAGGATTGACATAGGTTTAGAATATAATAGAATTAGCATAGATTAGATAACCAAGATATTAATTAAATTGATAGATTTAACCTCGCTTCAAGTGTTTGACACCCTACTTACCACAAAACTACTACCGACCGGGTACACTGTACGTTAAAGTGTTGTTTTTGGTTTAGTCGGCAAAATATAAATTTAAAATGTGAATCATCTTAAATAAACACCACACAACGACACGTCAATAATATCACCACATTCAAGGCTAATGGATACCAAACATCAGTCGACTAGCGTCACACTCCCAACAGTTTCTAATCTTTTTTAATGCTAAAAATTGAGGCTCACATGTGCACCAAATAAGGCGAAATTGTAGAAAACAATCATCATCGCCTGTTGTTTATTGAATACCATATGACGGTACCAAAAAAGGATCACAAATTGTGTGTAAAAACATCAGCCATTTGTGTAACAACATATTCCAACAATGTAGCCGTGCTATAGGCTGAATTAGGGTGTCAGTCGAGAAAAAATGATTCGTTCTCCATGGCTTCAAACCTAATGGGTTGCCCCGCCAAAATACGAAGATTTGCATTTTAAACACTTTTGAGCACTCGTTTTCCAACCACTACACATAAATGTCCCTTGAGGGGATGGACAGTAATTGCTACAATACTTGGGTTGTTATATTTTGTTAATCCACAGCTGATCCCCACTTTGTTTCAACTTCATTCTTAGGATTATTGCATGATGGCCATCTGTATCCGACTATTGTTTTAGATCTGCAAATGCACAAAAAGCACAAAACAATCGCCAAGGTTTCAACCACAACCCCGGTGTGACTGCCTTACCAAGATATGGGTAACAACAGCTTTTCAAAGGCCATAAAATGCTTATGCAGCCATCTGCAGAAAACAAAACATATGCCAAGCACTACCAAATTCCACGCATATATCTGATCTATCTGTTTTACACACAGACTTTTAAACGCATGTACAAAAAAGCAATATATGAATTGTCAAACTAAAAATGAGGATTAGAAATAGGAACAAAATAAAGCACCGCCATGGTTGCAACCACATTTGTGATCTGCCCGCCAGGATACAAGTGTGAGTAAATTGTGTTCCGATAAACATAAATTCAGAAAAGGTTCATCATCGCCTTGTTTTCTAAATTGCAAATCAATAGGCACGTCAGATCATAATAATGTAAGATAATTGCTACGTATTATGTTTTATAATGGCATCACTGTAGTAATCAAACGGATTACTTATTTGAATCAAAGAAAACACTTGACCATTCTTAATCTGGCGGATAAACACATTGTCCGAGTCACTGTTAATCCGGTCATGGCTGCAACCACCTTAGGGGTGTAGCTGCACTACGAAGATACCATTCGTGGCTGCAAGCACAACTCAAGAGTGGATGTTGTGGCAACGAACATGAGTCGGTAAACAACCGTCTCCAAACATTATAACACATACCGATATCAATACAAAGATACTAAATACCACTTATCATGATAGTTGTACCTGTAAGGAGAAGTTTGGCCACAAATAAGGCCAGGCAGATAATTTTACCGAATCCTCTTTGTGGCCAAACTTCTACTTGCAAGCATCCTAGAATACCTCACATCAAACCAATATTAATCGATTGAATAGGTCGTGTGTAAATGTATCTTTATTTTGTAAGTGTTTTTTTCAAATATATATAAGGCTCAAATTTGCAAATGTAAAATCTGAAACAAAATACGGGCCATGGCTGCAATTCTGATTGGAGTCATACTGCCTGCCAAAATACCGGTATCAGCATATCATGTCACTGAAACATTCAAGTGCATCATTGCCTTAACCGAATAGATTATTTTCCTTTCGTGTACTCATCTCCAATCTTTGTATAGGGTAAAGAGGAAGGGAAAAATCTTGATGCCTGCAAGAAGAAGTTTGGTCACAAATAAGATCTGGAAAAAGGCTTGTGCTTAAACCTCGTTGTGGCCAAGGTTCTCCTACCAAGCATCATAGAAAACCTTCCATCTCTCCAATATTAAATGACAGCAAATACCGGCCATGGCTGCAAACAACAGACATGTCTGACATGTTCTCCAAGGATCATTTCCGCATTCAAGCAATCCTGAAAGGACTAACATCAAAAGCATCAAAATAGGACACAACAGTGGCCAAAAGATTGCACAAAAACCATTTAGCAGCATTTTTTTATCAGGACAAATTATCCAAAACAGTACCCCTAATTATCATTTACTCTAAAAATGCATTCAACACATCATTCAACAAACTAAAATAACGCAAACTGCAATTAGACAAATCAGTGAGACAACATTCAACAAAATGCAGTAACAAAAAATGTAGTCAGTTAAACCAGTGCAATAAGGCAAAGTAGCACCTGTAATTATCATTTACTCTAACAATGCATTCACCATAAGATTCAACACAATGCAATAAACCTAAGTTACCCCAACAATCAAACACCACAATCTAATAAATATAAAGAGCAATAAATTGCAAAACACAAAGAGCAATAAAATGCCATACCTAATATCGACTTCCTTTTCCTTATTGACTGAAGTAAGCGAAAACGAACTCTACCTAAAATGAGAGTATCAAAACCTCTAATCCAAAAAATTCCCAACAGAGTACATCAACAATAGTAAAAACAGAAATATATATGCCACATAAAAAAGACTGGTGCAATTTATGTTTTAATCCATAACCGATGCTAAAATATTACATGCCATGTATGTTCTTATAATGTCGTATGCATGTCACAGAACAACAATAGTAAGTGATTTTTATATGGTTGCAGAAGTACCAAGCTTGTAAATCAAAAATAGTAAAAACACAAGTATATATGCCACATAAAAAAGAATGGTGCACTTGTGTTTTCGATCCATAACCAATGCTAAAAAAATCCATGGCATGTTTGTTCTCATTGTGTTGTATTCATGTGACAGTCAAAACAGTACCCGTAAATATAATTTACTGTAACAATGCATTCCACATACCATTCAAAAGTTTGAAAAGGTGTATCAGTGGTGAATGAGTATGTGATTGTTTCGACGGGCGGGTATGGAGCAATGAACCGGCTACTATGGACCTGGCAAGCACTATGGGCCAGTTGGTTACATAATGCGTTCCCAGCAATATATAGCATGTGTAGATCGACCGTGGCTGCAATCACATTTTTGGTTTGGCTGCCTTGCCACGAAATTAGTAAATCCCATGCACGATTGTACATTCTTTCCGTTTGAAATACCAAAAAGTGAGGCTCACATCTACAAATACACCACCAGTACGAAACTACCGCCATGGCTACAACCACATTTGGAGTGTGGTTGCCCCGCCAAGATACGGGCATAAGGAAAATGTGATGATCATCATCGCCTTAATAGATAAACAACTCGCTCCAAATAGACAAAGGCTCAAAAACATCAACCTAAGCCTCATTCAAGACTAAGGATATCACACTTAAATCATGATGCACGCGTCAACAACCATACCCTTATATATTTAGTCGAAGAAAGAGGATACATCCGACATGGCTGCAACCATTATAAGTCGTCTCACCAAGGTGCGGACAATCTCAGCTTTAATCGATGTTACCAATACAACGATACTCAAATACAAAGCCCGGGAATTTAGCCTCATTCAAGGCTGAGAATATCACACTTAAATCATGATGCAAACAAACAATACCCTTATGTATTTAGTCGAAGAAAAAGGATACATCAGCCATGACTGCAACTGTAATAAGTTGCCCCGTCAAGGTGCGAACAATCTCAACATTAATCGATGTTACCAATACAACAAAATCTCAAATGCAAAGCCCTTGAACATATTATACAACCAGCTGACACATTACACTTTGGGCTTATGTATATCACTCAATCTTACACATAACAAAAGCATATTTTAGAAAAAATAAGCAGTATCTAAAACCAAAAGTAACAAAACCAAAAATTAAAAAACCCTAATTTCAAAATTCAATCTTTGACCCAAAAATAACAAAATCCCCAAATTATAATAAAACCCTAATTTCAAAATTCGTTTACTTTTAACCATTTGGATTCTCAAAAAGCAATAAGATCTTAAAATATCAATTCCATTATTGAAACAACTACTCATAACACAGACTGAATACCAAATTCTCAAAACAATCAACACATTCTTCAAATAACTATTACCCTAGCAACATTAACACATAAACCCAAAGAACACTAAAATGCCATACCTCACATGGATTTCCTTTTCCTTGTCGACTGAAGCAACTGACAACAAACTCCACTAAAAATGAGTGTATATAAACCTCTAGCCCTAATAATTAGTTAGACACAGATGGCAATCATGCAATAATCTAAAGAATGAAGTGGAAACAAAATGAGGATTAGCTGTGAGTTAACAAAATATAATAACCCGAGTACCATAGCTAGTATTGTTCATCCCCTCACAGTGATATTATATTCAATAATTGTAATAATCAGACCGGGTTAACAGTGACTCGAACGATGTGTTTGAGGTGTGTGAGTGGTGAATCAGTATATGATTGTTTAGATGGACAGGTATGGAGCAATGAACTGGCGGGTATGGACCGGGCCCAAATACTATGGGCCAGTTGGTTGCATAAGATAT
>BQNB010038120.1:0-48972 GCA_026074375.1 Tanacetum coccineum | reverse complement strand
AATAAAAGAAAATAGATGTGTAAAATATTTTTGTACTTTTATGGTTTTATAAAAAGAAAATATTCACAAATGAAAAATGATAACTTCACGAGGAAGGGTCTTCAAAACACTAATCTTCGAACGTTAACACGAAAATCGCACATACCTCCCCAGCAGCGGCGCCAAAAATTGATTACGTCCCAAACATAATATATATAATATAAGTATATAAGGATGTAACAATTATAGCACAGTAAGAATTTTCCGTCGGGTTTAAGATAAACGCTTTTAACCAAAACGTTAAATCAAGAACCTCCTGGATCGTTTGTCCTCGGTGAAGCGTGAATTGAAATTCGGCTAAGTTCATGATCATGCATTTCGAATGGTCTAAAAGATTTTTGATTTGGGTTTTCTAAATCCTACTAAACGTTAATAACAAGTATTTAAATGCACAAAAACATGTAAGCATGAAACGACGATTAAAAACGTAAACGGGAATTAAAAACGTGTTATTTAAGCAAGTATACTAAATTTAAGTCCTACGGAAACAAATTTAATTTCTAAACCTAAATTATGATAAAAGAAAATTTTCAGAAAAAGAAAAATATTTTTTTGATTATTATTCTATTTTTTATGATTTTTTAAAATTTATAATGAAAATAAATGCACGAAAATTAGTAAACTTTGAGCTAAAGTTCTAAGAAAATTCCTAAAAGATTCTAATGATGAAAAGATTGTAAGAAAAATAAGACCTACTAATAAGCTGAAATGAATAAGCCTAGAAAAAGAAAATAAGCACACGAAGTGCTTATAAGAAAAAGAGCTCAAAAAGATAATAAAAAATAAAAGGTGCACCCTTGGACGTAAAAGTCCCAAGGGCGCAGCGGTAAGAGTGTGTGTGTTAAGGTTTATAAAAGGTTGAGGAGAGTAGAGGTTGTGAGTTCGAGCCTAGCTCACTCACAATTTCCCCTCTTCCCTTTTTTTTTATTTTTTTGCAAAAACTTTAAAAAGCAAATTTGTTAAACAACTTATAATAAGCAACTTTTATGAAAACATCTTTTTTCAAAATCAAAAATAAGCTGGAAAAAAAACTTATAAAACAAACATATATGACTTAAATGAATTTTGGGCTTTTTCACTAAATGACTTAAGCTAGAAAAACTAAATAAGCTTAAACCTAAACTATATAAGCTACCTACACACTACCACTAACCTATTAAGCAAATTTGAGCAAGAAATAAGCAAAAAGAACAAGCCATAAGCTAAAAAATTCAAATAAGCACTTCGGTGCAAAACAGTTCTGAAAACAGACAAAAGGGACTTTTTGAGCTTATTTTTAAGCCATCAAATGGATCGTTATGGCTAAACCACTTATACCATTAGAAAGCTTGTCTAAAACACTACTTAAATCACTATTCAAAAACTATTTTGAAAATCAAATAAGCTAAGAATAAGCTAGATGAAAAAGTCAGTACATACTGATTGAAGTCAGTATGTGCTGATCTTATTTTTATATGAAAAGACAAAGCATAGATTTGCAGATTAAAAACAAATACATAAATAAGCTTTTTTAAGCTAAAATAAGCCCTAATATAACTAGATTGGTCTAAAATCTACTTGTGCTCTAAATTTTAAGCCCTGTTTCCTACTTTAACTATCTGAATTTTAAGCTAGAAAATGGCTATAAAGCCTTTTATGCTGCTGATGCATTTGACACTTAAATGACTAAAAACTTAAAACCAAATTATGTAGAGATAAAAACTTAATTCCTACAACTTTGAAACACCAAAACAAGAGTAATTTAATCAATTACAGTGGCTAGAACAAGCTTGAGCTTAAACCACATATAAAACTGAATTATTGCTAACAGATTTAACCAAGTACACACTAACTTGATTAAAACTTGATTATACCTAAAAAAGTCCTTTAATCCTTGCCTTAGGAACTTAAATTTGAAGATTAATTTCAGTTTAAACAACCAAGAGGACCTTGGCAGTACTAACTCAAGTTACTACTGCCTTGACCCAAACACCCCTTTAAACTGCTTAATTCCATATTAAGTTAATAAGACATAGATTTAAGGCTTGAAAATGAGATACCAGATAGCGAAAAGCTATAAACAGACTTAATGAACAATATTAAACAAGCGAATAAGCCAGAACAATAAGCTAACTAACTAGAATTTTAAGACATTTTATTTATCTAAAACTAATAGATCTAAACTATAAGCTTGACATTACTAATCTAAACTAAGATGCAATATGCAGAAGTAAACATTAATAAGCAAATAATAAGCAGAATTAAGCTAAGTTACAAAAGTAAACTTAAAGGAAGGAAGTTATGACTTACAAAGGCCTTTGCACAAACAAGGCTTTTAAAATGCTCTTATGAGCTAATCAACAAGCTCCAGCTTATCCTAGGATAAGCTGGTGTGGTCTTGGAAGCCCATCCAGATCTGGCTTCCCTTCCATTATAAGCTTAAATCCATACCAATATAAGCAAAGGTATATAAATGAATTTCAATAAAATAGTATTATAAAAGAGAGCTTGAACTGATTTTTAAGTAGCTTAAAAAGAGAAATGAGAGCTTATTGATGATTAAGTGAATTCTAAAAAGAGCTTAACTGCATAAAAGTAAACCAAAATTTAAGGACAAAATTGAAATAAAACTGAATTTTTATTAATCAAAGATGAGTTACATTGCTTTAAATGGAAATGACATGAAAAATAAGATAATAAGCTGAAATTAAGCTACACTACTCCTAAATCTAATCCTACTTCTAGATCTAATAATCTACAATGAAGAACTAAATGCCCTATTTATAGACTTTGTTGAGCTGGGGAGAGTCTATCATTGTGCTTGTTGTGTGAGTGAGTGAGGTATGCTCTCACTATCCTTAATTCACAGCCCTTGATCTCTTTCTTGGCCTCCAATCCTCATATCATAGACCTTGGATCAAATCCACCTTCACACGGATCGCCAGCGTGTCATTCCCTTATGTCATAGGGTGTCAGTGCTAAAGGCTTCTAGAAGCAATTGGAAAGCGAGGGTGAATGAGATTTTACCTTGATGTTGTTGTTGTATGTGAAAATGAGTGGAGGGAAAAACGGGAGAGATAAACAGTAAATGTTGACCCGCCTTATAATCGTTTGATTTGGGGTTATTTGACTTTGACCAAAGGGGTGGACTTGGGCTTGGGTTTATGATTTGGGCCAGAGTATAACAAATTTGGACCAAGAGTTATTATAAAAGGTTTTGGGCTTTTGGTTAGATCATGGCCTTTTAGGCTTAGGTTTTAAGGCATGTGGGCTGACCCGGCCCACCAAGTGGGCTCGGGTTGGTCCGCAAAAGACAGGAACGCCTTCGACTTTTGATTTTTCGTCCTCTTTCATTCTTGTGCTCGTGTTTGTCCGATTTTGCTTTGTTTTTGTCCATTTCTTTAATATCCGTACCTGCACATACACAAACACAAAAACAAACATATATTTGCAATTTTATTATGTTTTTGGTCTTTTGGGTTCGTTTTTCAAGGTAAAAGGTATGTGTAAAATAGCACATACCAAATTTCCCCATACTAAGCCATTGTCGTGTCTCTTGCAATGTAATAAATACACGTTTTAAACTAAAAATTCCAATCCCCCCAAACTAATCACCTCAAAAAGTAGCAAAGTCCTCATCTAAAGGGATTAAGAAATCAATAGTTATGAAACGCCCTGTTTTTCCTTTTTCAACATTTTTCCATTTTTACTTTTTCATCACTTTCTATACTTCAACACTTCTTATCATTATGCTTTTGATAATACTAAGGATCATGGAACAAGCAAAATAAATTCATCGTCCCCAACTTTTACTTTTCCATACTAATCTTAAAAACAAGATCATTGTCAAATACAAGTCATGATACTAACACTACTCATAAATACTAATTGTGTATTACTTTTCCTCCCTTATTCCTAATTTTGTATCTCGAGATTTTATTTTTGTCATATACCCGAAGGCTCTTTAAGACTTGTTTCGATACTTAATTAATCCAAAAATAAAGCAAGACGGTTAAAGATAAAAATTAGCTTCAACCCATATCCTTGAAAACCGATGAGGTCCACATCGAGGTGACCGAAATATGGCTTTTATTAGGCTACTTGACTTAATTCATGTCATATACCCTAAGGCTCTTTAAGACATAAATCAAGTGAGATTTAATTTGCACCATATACCCTAAGGCTCTTTAAGGTACAAACAAATCATTTATTAAACATGATTTAATCATTCTTACCATATACCCTAAGGCTCTTTAAGGTATGAACAATTTAATCACTTACGCCATATACCCTTAGGCTCTTTAAGGCATAACTAATCTTATGATTAACTCTACTTACCCCATATACCCGAAGGCTCTTTAAGGAGTAAGCAAAGCAATTATTAATATGATATATATAGTATGCCAAATTCCGAATCCTGATGTGTACCAATTTTATTGGCATCGTCTTTCAAGTTAGTCGAAATTTACTAAAGATTAAGATGAACCGGACAACCTTATTTATTAAACATTATTAATATACAAGTGAAACAAGCTAAGGGGAGAAAAAGCCACAGTTAATACTTATGAGCCTTAAAGAAATCCAACTATTCTACGTTTAATATCATGACTTATAATTAACACTATCATTTCTCGTTCTTCGCAATTTAAAATCTCTAAGAAAGAGACTTGCGAATGCTTAGCCTAGCGAATTAAGATCGGCACTTTATCAAGTCACATAGACTGGCAACAATCTCAACTCTAATAAATCGAGTTCGGCATAATAGATAAGCCTACAAACTCGACTAGCAACAAACTCGATTTAAATATGTTAAGGAAAAAGCTAGGGTATAAAACCGGTCGGATCAAAATTTATTTCTCGTTCTCACCTTTATTTGTGTTACAACACTTATTTCATAACTTTATTCTAACATTTAACATTTTTTTTCACTTTATCATGCACAAAAATTTTAAATTTTTGCTATTTTCCATAAATTACATATTTTGGTGGAAAAACGGGTTACGTGAAAACAACGGACGCATGTATAATCAAATCGATAGATTCCCTCCCCCCCATACTAAAACTACACATTGTCCTTAATGTGAGATTCCTCCATACTAATTTCAATGCATAATCTTGATATAAAGGGGTCTCTTCGCAAATCTAAAGTCGTTTATTAAGTATGCTAAAGATAAACGTTAGTCGATAAGATTAGGATATCGGATTCCCTTAATGAAGCTGAGGATATGGATCTCAAATGTATAAATGGACAAAACCATGAGCACAAGAGCCTTCAAAATCCGGGCAATCTTGGACAAAAATCACAAACCACAAAACACAAAACACGAGAAAGAAAGAAGCGAGCCTCCTCACATTAATTGTTAGAAAATAGATAAGAAGATAGAAACGCTTATTTTTGTTAACCGAGTCACGAGCTTGACTCGACCCCGAATTAAGGTGTCCATGGGGGAGCAAATGGAAGAGAAAATCTCAATCGGGCTTTCATTAATGTTTGGATAAACATTAAACCACATGAAAGTTCCATCCCGATGAGATGCCATCGGTTTCTAAGTGGAGATGCTGGGGTCAAAAATGGTGTCTTCGCTCCCGGTGGAGAGAAGTAAAGGAGAATCCACAGGGTAGGTGAGAAACGGGAGAAAAGTCCGAATGAAAAATATGAAGGAATCATCATCTTCAACATTTGGGGAAAAAACAATCTCACCTCCCCCTGGATCAAAACATTCGTCTTCATTAAGCTCATCAAAATTGTTTATCACGGGCGCATCGGGGTTAATGTCGAAGGTAAAACGCTCATACTCGGGAATAGGATCATCGTTAAGTAAGTCGTTAAAAAAAAATCCCCTTCCGAGTCAAAATCACTTTTAATACCCGGTGGTATCGAGTCTTCCGAAACAAGAAATGTATCAACATCCTCTATAAGAAAGTCACTATCCATAACGGGAATAGGAGAAGAGGAGGGATATTCGAGCACAAAAGGAATAGAAGGAGTAAGATTCAATGCTTCGATCTTATCAATAAGAAGATTAACATTTAATAATTTCTCACGAAGAATTTTGTCCTCAATTTGAAGAATATCATTATCAATCGCTCCTTCTTCTTCATTAAAATCGTCTTCATCAATTCCCGGTAGAATTGAATCAATAAGATTGAGTTCACCAGCGAACTCCTCGGGAAGAAAATCAATCTTAGGAGATGTGATCAAAATATCTCGACTAAGCAAAGTGTTAATAAGCCCAAATTTGGCATCAAAATGATCATTATCACAAAATGGCACATCACAAATATCTTCGGAAATACCCTTGAACTCACTTGGGATTGGAACAAGGTCTTTAACACTAGACTTTATTGCTTCGTTCGATTCTGTTTCCGGAATAGTGCTAAGATGCTCGTCCCCCATACTTAGAGAGTTATCGGGCTCCTCGGTTAGTAAGTCCGGTGTGATTTCTTTAGACGATCTATATATAATAGTATACTCATCATCATCAACCATAGGAAAATTCCAATTTAGAAGAAAACTTTGAGCTACCGGCTCCTCTTGATCTGCCTGTTTTTCTTGTTTTGGTTGAATTTCATTAAGATTTTGCAAATCATTCATAGGTTTAAGTAGTAATTCTTGCATAACTTCAGGTTGATTCTGCTCTTCTTCCACAGCTTGCTTAATTTTAAGAAATCTTTCCTCAGCTAGCAATAAAGCCATGCACTTTTCTTTAGGAGGTATATGATCATACTCCTTTAAAAAGGCTTGTATAGCTTCCATTAGGTTTTCTCTAGCTTGCAACATTTCCGTACCCGTTGCTTGAGGAGGTTGATGAATGACGGGAAACTGCGAGGGTTGGAATTGGTCAAAACCGAAAGAATTAGAATGATAGCAATAATTAGGTTCATAGAAATTTTGGTTCAACGGTTGACACTGAAAAGTCTCATGAGGACCCCCGCAGTTTTCACAACAAAGATATTATTGTGAAAAATTTGGTGAAGTTAGTGGAAAATTATTATCGAAGTTTTGATCGAAACACGGGTTCTGATTGTAAACAAACGGAACTTGAGGTGGACAATCGTAACCATAATGAGCATCGTTTCCACATAACTCACAAATAATCATCTCGTACTGGGGTTGTGGAGGATAATCGGAAAAATTGAGAGAATTCGGATTTGTATCATACTTACATTGAAAACAAATTCCTCTATAACGTATATTTCCACACCTTTCGCAATTACATTGTTGACAAATCGAACCGTCTAAAGGACCTCCACACCCGTAGCAACTAGGTTGGTAATATGACATCATTAGAATTAAACAATATAGACGATAAGAAGAAAGAATTAAACAGATTTGAGGGTAAAGGAGAATATTTTTAGATTTTGAATATTATTCATACAAAAAGGAATTAAAATAAGAAAGAGGAATTAAAATAAGAAAGAAAAATATTTTTGGTAACCGAAAGTCAAACGTGCACGGTAGCTCTCTAAAAATACGTACAAGAAAGCGGAGGAGCTGGTAAGCGCGATGCGCTATTTAGAATAACCCTTCTCCTTTTGGGTGATGTTCTTGGAATCAAACCCACCTTAAATTTCTCTTATAGTTCGTAATCTATAGGTGAGCCATAACAACGATTTAACAAACGGTAATTTTTTAATAAAAGAAAATAGAAGTGTAAAATATTTTTGTATTTTTATGTTTATCAATAATAGAAGAAAATATTCACAAACGGAAAATAACTTCACGAGGAAGGTTCTTCAAAACACTAATCTTCGAACGAAACACGAAAATCGTTACACACCTCCCCAGTAGCGGCGCCATAAAATTTGATCACGTCCCAAACATACTTTATATATATGACTTAAATGAATTTTAGGCTTTTTCACTAAATGACTTAAGCTAGAAAAACTAAATAAGCTTAAACCTAAACTATAAAAGCTACCTACACCCTAACACTAACCTATTAAGCAAATTTGAGCAAGAAATAAGCAAATAGAACAAGCCATAAGCTGAAAAATTCAAATAAGCACTTTGGTGCAAAACAGTTATGAAAAACAGACAAAAGGGACTTTTTGAGCTTATTTTTAAGCCATCAAATGGATCCTTATGGCTAAACCACTTATACCATTAGAAAGCTTGTCTAAAACACTAATTAAAACACTATTCAAAAACTATTTTGAAAATCAAATAAGCTAAGAATAAGCTAGATGAAAAAGTTAGTACATACTGATTGAAGTAAGTATGTGCTGATCTTATTTTTATATGAAAAGACAAAGGATAGATTTGCATATCAAAAACAGATACACAAATAAGCTTTTTTAAGCTAAAATAAGCCCTAATATAACTAGATTGGTCTAAAATCTACTTGTGCTCCAAATTTTAAGCCCTATCTCCTACTTTAACTATCTGAATCTTAAGCTAGAAAATGGCTATAAAGCCTTTTATGCTGCTGATGCATTTGACACTTAAATGACTAAAAACTTAAAAACAAATTATGCAGAGCTAAAAACTTAATTCCTACAACTTTGAAACACCAAAACAAGAGTAATTTAATCAATTACAGCAGCTAGAACAAGCTTGAGCTTAAACTACATATAAAACTAAATTATTGCTAACAGATTTAAACAACTACACACTAACTTGATTAAAACTTGATTATACCTAACAAAGTCCTTTAATCCTTGCCTTAGGAACTTACATTTGAAGATTAATTTCAGTTTAAAGAACCAAGAGGACCTTGGCAGTACTAACTCAAGTTAGTACTGCCTTGACCCAAACACCCCTTTAAACTGATTAATTCCATATTAAGTTAATAAGACTTAGATTTAAGGCTTGAAAATGAGATACCAGATAGTGACAAGCTATAAACATACTTAATGAACAATATTAAACAAGCAAATAAGCCAGAACAATAAGCTAACTAACTAGAATTTTAAGACATTTTATTTATCTAAAACTAATAGATCTAAACTATAAGCTTGACATTACTAATCTAAACTAAGATGCAATAAGCAGAAGTAAACATTAATAAGAAACAATCAAACAGCTATAACCAAATTTAAGCAAGCAATAAGCAGTGATTAAACAAGAATAAGCAAAATGCAAAAAATAGCAACAAAGAAGAGAAAATTAGAATACCTTAGTCCCAGTTTAACAGGGATCATAAAAGGCTCAAAAGAGCTTATCTACAGCTCCAGCTTATCTAATGATAAGCTGGTAGAGTCCCATAAGCCTTTCCTTATCTGGCTTATCATCCAAAAGCTTTAATCCATACCAATATAAGCAAAGGTATATAAATGAATTTCAATGAAACAGTGTTATAAAAGAGAGCTTGAACTGTTTTTTAAGTAGCTTAAAAAGAGAAATGAGAGCTTATTGATGATTAAGTGAATTCTAAAAAGAGCTTAATTGCATAAAAGTAAACTAAAATTTAAGGACAGAATTGAAATAAAACTGAATTTTTATTAATCAAAGATGAGTTACATTGCTTTAAAAGGAAATGACCTGAAAAATAAGATAATAAGCTAAAATTAAGCTACACTACTCCTAAATCTAATCCTACTCCTAGATCTAATAATCTACAATGAAGAACTAAATACCCTATTTATAGAGTTTGTTGAGTAGGGGAGCGTCTATCATTGTGCTTGTTGTGTGAGTGAGTGAGGTAAGCTCTCACTATCCTTAATCCACAACCCTTGATCTCTTTCTTGGCTTCCAATCCTCATATCATAGCCCTTGGATCAAATCCACCTTCACACGGATTGCTAGTGTGTCATTCCCTTGTGTTAGAGGGTGTTAGAGCTAAAGGCTTCTAGAAGCAATTGGAAAGCAAGGGTGAATGAGATTTTACCATGATGTTGTTGTTGTATGTGAAAACGAGTAGAGGGAAAAACGTGAGAGATAAACAGTAAATGTTGACCCGCCTTATAATCGTTTGATTTGGGTTATTTGACCTTTGACCGAAAGGGGTTGACTAGGGCTTGTGTTTATGATTTGGGCCAGAGTATAACAAATTTGGACCAAGAGTTATTATAAAAGGTTTTGGGCTTTTGGTTAGATCATGGGCTTTTAGGCTTAGGTTTTAAGGCATGTGGGCTGACCCGGCTCACCAAGTGGGCCCAGGTTGGTCGGTAAAAGATGGGAACGCCTTCGGCTTTGGATTTTTCGTCCTCTTTCATTCTTGTGCTCGTGTTTGTTTGATTTTTCTTTGTTTTTGTCCATTTCTTTAATTTCCGTACCTGCACATACACAAATACAAAAACAAACATATATTTTCAATTTTATTATGTTTTTGGTCTTTTGGGTTCATTTTTCAAGGTAAAAGGTATGTGTAAAATAGCACATACCAGTTGTCGACTACATTAATAAAGCTTCAATATCAAAAATTGTTGATTTAAGTTTAATTTTCGAAAAGAGCACGTATTATTAGTCCGGTTTAGGAGCTTATGGGAGAAAAAGCCACAAACTACACTTGTGAGCTCTTAAGATTTCCATCTAATCCTTGTTTAGCGTCTAACTCATAATTAACTCTATCATTTTTTGTTCTTCGCAAATTTAAATCTTTAATAAAAAGATCCGCGAATGCTTAGTCTAAAAGTTAAGGGACAAGCTAGAGCGCAACATGCTCGATCGAGTCAAAATTTATTCTTATTCAACCCAGCAGGAAAGTCAAAATTATGACAAAACACTTATTTTATTTTTGGAATTTTTGGAATTTTTTTATTTTTTTGTGTATTTTGGTGGTAAAAATAGGATTACGTGAAAACAACGACTGCAGGTATAATCAAATCGATAGATCCCCCCATACTAGAGTTGAACATTGTCCTTAATGTTTTAAGAAGGGTCTCTATGTAAATCCTAAGCCGTTTATTAAGTATGCTTAAAGATAAACGTTAGTCGATAAGATTTGGATATTGGATTCCCAAAATGAAGCCGAGGATGTGAAGCTCAAGTGAACGAAGGACAAAACCATGAGCACGAGAGGCTTCAAAATCCGAGACAATCCTGGACAATCATCACAAGAACACAAGCACACAAGAATGGAAAAGGCACACCTCCTCACGTTACACTTATTAGAAAATAGAAAGAAAATAGATGGATAAGCATGGGTTGCCTCCCACGAAGCGCTTGTTTAAGGTCACTTAGCTTGACCCGTCCCCGAATTTAGTTGTCCATGAGTAAGGTTTGGAGATCCAGGACAACCATATGTGGTATGTCTCCTCCAAAGTAATGCTTAAGTCGATGACCATTCACCTTGAAGTTTGGCCTATCTGTTTGAGATAACTCGACGGTGCCATATGGAAATACTTGGGTAATGGTGAATGGTCCAGTCCAGCGGGTCTTAAGCTTCCCCGAGAAAATCTTTAATCGAGAATTAAAGAGGAGGACTCGATCATCGACGTTGAAAACACGGTTCTTGATCTTTGAGTCATGGATCCTCTTTGTTTTCTCTTTGTAGATTAAAGAGTTCTCATAGGCTTGATCCTAGAGTTCATTTAATTCATTCAATTGAACTTTTCGGTGATCACTGATAAGTGCTTAATTACACATATCTTTTACCTCTAAAAACGAGCTTAAATGACCAAAAACAGACAAAAACTGGTAGATGACAAGCCTTTCTGTACACCAACTTGTAAGGAGTGCACCCGATGGGTGTCTTGAATGCGGTACGGAAGGCCCACAAGGCGTCATCCAACTTATCGAACCACAAAGCACGGTTTTCACCTACGGTCCTCTCAATAATTTGTTTCAAACCACGATTTGACACCTCAACTTGCCCACTTGTTTGTGGGTGATACACGGTGGAGAGACGGTGGGTAACTCCATATTTAAGCATAACCTTTGCAAATTGGTCATTGCAAAAATGGGTACCGCGATCACTAATGATAGCACGAGGGGTCCTAAATTGGGCGAAGAGAGATTTTAAGAATTTGCAAACAACTCGGGCATCATTGGTGGGGAGCGCTTTCGCTTCAACCCATTTTGACAAATAATCGACGGCCACGAGTATATACTCGTTCCCTCGTGAAGACGGGAACGGTCCCATAACATCGATGCCCCAAACATTAAAGATTTCACAAACTTAGATGGCATTTATGGCATTTCATCCCTTTATGAGATTTTTCCTTGACGTTGACAAGCGTCACATCAGGTGACCAAGTCATGGTCATCTCGGTAAATAGTCGGCCAATAAAATCTGGGAACAAAGACTTTCTTAGCGGTGTAATTGGCACCATGATGTCCCCGGTGGGTCCATTATGGCAATCCGTGAGGATATCATGGGATTCTTGGCCAAAAACACACCGTCGAATCACTTGATCCGCACAAATCTTGAAAAAATAGGGGTCATCCCAAAAGTAGTGCTTAACATCCTTGAAAATTTTGTTCTTTTGTTGGGACGACATCCCTTTCACAACAAAATACCCCGCATGGTAATTTGCAAAGTCGGCAAACCATGGGGTACTATCATCACCACAAAAAGTCACCATACCAAGTGTCTCGAGAGGAAATGTTTCTGTAATTTCCTTTTTCTCGAGCTCACTTTGGTAGGGGTTCTCTAACCTAGACAAGTGGTCGGCCGCTAGATTCTCTGCTCATTTTTTATCTCGGATAAAGACATCAAATTCTTGGAGTAGGAGAATCCAACAAAGCAATCACAGTTTAGCATCTTGTTTAGCAAGAAGATACTTAAGAGCTGAGTGGTCCGTATACACTATTGTTTTCGACAAGACAAGATATGGCCGGAATTTCTCGAAAGCATATACTACGGCTAAAAGCTCTTTTCCTGTAGTAGTCTAATAAGATTAGGCGTCGGTCATAGTCTTGCTTGCATAGTGTATCGGTTGAAAATGTTTGGTCTTACGTTGCCCCAAGACCGCACCTACCGCGTAATCACTAGCATCACACATAATCTCAAATGGTAGGTCCCAATTGGGGGCAACTAAAATCGGTGCTTCGGTTAATTTCTTCTTAAGGGCATTAAATGCCTTTAAACATTCCTTGGAAAAGACAAATGGGCTTTCTTTCTCTAGATGGCGGGTCATTGGTCGGGAGATTTTTGAGAAGTCTTAAATAAACCTACGGTAAAATCCAGCATGTCCTAAAAAACTTCTAACTCCTTTGACGGTTGTGGGATGAGGTAGTTTTGCTATTACATCAACTTTGGTTTTATCGACCTTAATCCCGGACTTAGAAATTTTATGGCCGAGGACGATGCCCTCTTTGACCATAAAATGACACTTCTCCTAATTTAGAACAAGATTGGTGTCTTCGCACCTTTTAAGCATTTTGTCTAAATAGGAGAGGCATAAAGAGAAGGAATCCCCGAAGACCGAGAAATCATCCATGAAGACCTCCATTGTTTCCTCGATCATGTCATGGAAAATGGCCATCATGCACCTTTGGAACGTGCCTGGAGCATTACATAAGCCAAAAGGCATGCGACGGTAGGCAAAATTTTCGTAGGGGCAAGTGAAGGTGGTCTTCTCTGGGCCCTTCGAGTCAATTAGTATTTGAAAGTAATTCGAGAAACCATCTAGAAAACAATAGTATTTATTTCCCGCGAGTCTCTTAAGCATTTGGTCCATAAACGGTAATGGAAAATGATCTTTACGGGTGGCATCATTTAACTTTTGGTAGTCAATGCATACACGTCATCCCGTAATCAATCGAGTAGGTATCAATTCATTGTCATCATTTTCAATCACGGTTATACCACCTTTCTTGGGCACACAATGGACGGGGCTAACCCATGGGCTATCGGATATGGGATAAATCAATCCAGCTTCAAGAAGTTTTATAACTTCTTTCTTGATAACCTCGTGAATTATTGGGTTAACCTATCTTTGATGTTGTACCGTAGGTTTAACATTTTCTTCCATCAAAATCTTATGGGTATAAAACTTTGGATCTATTCCCTTAATATCTGACATCTTCCAAGCTATGGCACGCTTATGTGATCTAAGAACCTTAAGAAGAGCAGTCTTGTCCTCATCTTTTAAGTCTTTAGCGATTATGACGGGTAATTTATATGTACCCTCCAAAAACATGTACTCAAGATGAGGAGGTAAGTCTTTGAGCTCAAGGTCGGGGAGTTCATCACTAGAAGGCTCAACGGTCTTAAGTTCCTTAAATTTTTGTTCTTCCGGAGGGAGGGTGGAAGTTGGGTCAGAATTAAGCAATCTTTCAAGGGTGAGAAGGTCTTCTTTTGGATCAAAGTCTTCATCATCAATTCACGGTGGAATTGATTCGCTAGTAAGACAAGCTTCGATTTCTTCCAAAATGAAGTCACCTCCCTCAAAGAGTGAGAGAGGTGGGAGAACTAAAAAGGATTGGTTCCAAAGTTAGGGTGGGATTGCCACTCTTGGAAATGTTCAAAAATCCAAGAACTTCTTGAGCAAACTCCTTACAAGCTACACCGATAACATCGACTCGGTTAACCGATTCAATAGTATTATAGGAGAATGCCTTAGTATCACTAACTTTGAATGTTATGGATTGGACATCGTGTCGAAGGGTCATTTGTTTACCGTGAACATCGATTAAAGCTCATGCCGTCCTCAAGAAAGGTCTCACGAGAATCAAAGGAACTCGAGGATCGGCAATATAATTAACGACTACAAAGTCGGTCGGAAAGAGAAATGTTCCAACTTTCATAAAAACATCCTCGGCGATGCCGGTTGGAGTAGAAATCGTTCGGTCGGCAAGTTCAAGTATCATTCGGGTCTTGGTCAAATCCGGTAGATTTAGCTTTTCCCATATGGAAAGAGGCATTAGGTTGATGCTTGCACCGAGATCGGCCAAGGCTAAGCATTCATCCTTCTCCGGAAAATCACAAGGTATAAGAAATCTACCGGGGTCTCCAAGTTTTTCGGGAAACTTTTTAAGGATAACCGCCGAGCAATTTTCATTCACCGGTGTTTTGATTAAGTCAATTATGTTCTCTTTGTTATTGAGAAGCTTTCTAAACATTGGTGCAAACTTAGGCATGTGTAGGAGAGCATCCGCGAAGCTTAGCTCGAAGTGGAGATTCCTAAACATTTCTACAAATTTCAAAGTTAAAAGATCATCTTTTTCACGGAGCTTCTCCTTGTTAATCCTTGAAGGATAAGGTATGGTCGGTTTAGTATTTGAAGCAACAACGGGCTCATCATTTTGGGCTTGGACCTCCGGAGGTTGGATGTTTTCAGTGCTTGGGTGCACCGTATCCTTTGTCACCTCGGGTTCGTGTTCCACCACCTTAGGAAGAGAAGAAGGCGGAGGTGGAACTTGAGGCCCATCATAAGAAACTCCACTTCGGGTGGTGATGGCTTTCATATCACCTCTCGGGTTAGCAACGGTGTTGCTAGGAAGAGAACCCGAGCCCGAAGTAGAGGCGGAATTGGTATTCATGAATTTGGTAAGCATCTCCGTTAAATTGGTCAGTTGGTTTTGCATGGTTTGGTTTTGGTCTTGCATATTTTTCGTAACCGCATCATTAGCCTTGACGTAGTTTTGAAAGTCATCCTTTGACACACCTTGTGTTTGAGGAGTCGGAGCTTGGTAAGCCGGGGGTTGATAAATAGGACCTTGGTTGTAATTATTCCCCCGGTTTTGATTGTAACGGTTTTGATTATTTCTTTGATTGTTTTGAACGGGAGGAAAACCGGGAGGTCGAATTTGATTTGCAACCATCGGAGGACGGTAACCGGTATTTCCTTGGTTGTAGTTAACCGCGGCGGCTTGTGAAACGTATTCTTGAATATTGTCACGATAAACGTTGCCATCGGTGGCGGGACAATTACGGTAAGAATGAGCACCACCGCAAGTTACACAACTTTCCTCGACCGCTTTTACGGTAGCGGGAGCTTGGGATTGGTTTTTCTTATCGAGAAGCAAGGCTCTCACCATATCTTTAAGTTCGGCAACATCGGGTGAAACACCGGGGGTAGAAGAGCTCGTACCCACTTTGGCAACAATCGCTTTGTCTCATGAATAACGAACTTTAGATTTGCTCTTGATGATGGCTAAGCAATCTCAAGGGCATTTTGTCTAAAAAATTACCACCCGCGGCGGAATTCAACGAATCTTGATCATTAGAGTTCAAAGCATTGTAGAAAGTATCGAGTTGGTGTAATTCCGAGAAACCATGATGTGGGCATGCACGAAGGAGATCCTTGAATCGGTCCCATGCCTCACTAAAAGATTCATCAAAACGTTGTCGGAAACTGGTGATTTCCATTTTGAAGTTGTTGTTTGGAGGAGAAAGAATTGGTTGATAAATTTTGAAACAAGATCATCCCAAGTAAAAATCGATCGAGGGGATTCTTTTTCAAGCCAAATCCGGGCGGCCCCCTCGAGGGAAAATGGTAAAAGCATAAGCTTAATTGACGTATTCGGAACATTTAGGAACATCAACGTAGAAGTGGTCTTGTTGAAATATCAAATGTGAGCATGAGGATCTTCTTTATCAAGTCCGCAAAATGGTTTATTTTGCACAAGAGTGAGCAAACCATGTTTAAGCTCAAAGTTGTCCGCGGTGATCGCGAGAACAACGATTGCATCCTCATAACCCTCGGTGGGTGCTTGTAGCAATTGCGCCATAGTACGTTGATCGGCCATCGTAACTACGGGAGGAGCTTGATTTTCAAGAGGTTCTTCGAGATTAAAAGGTTCAATATTTGGTAGGACTTGTTGTTGAGGACGGTTACGGGTTTGAGAACGAGTGCGCATGCACTAATTATGAATAAAACACAATATTTTTTGTAATCGGAAGTTAAAAGTCCACGGTAGCTAATTAAATTACTCACAAGAGAGCAGAAGGAATTAGCACGCCGAAGCGATTTAAAAGCGTTCTTCCTTTTTGGGCGATGTTCCTTGGATCAAGCCCTCCTTATACCCTCCTTATAGTTTATAATCCAAAGGTGAGCCGATTATAACGATTAACAACACGATTTGTTTTGTTGGTTTTTCAATTTTTTTGGTATTGCAAATACTTTAGGAAAAGTATTTAGAATGATTTTTGTGTTTTTATATAATGAAAAAGAAAATCAAGAAAATAAAATATTTTTGTATTTTTTGTATTTTCTATATTCACAAAATAAGCAATAAACTTCACGGAGAATGTTCTTCAAACACTAGTCTTCAAACGTACGCAATAATCATATCACAACCTCCCCGACAGCGGCGCCAAAAATTGATCGTCACTTAATATTTATAAATATAACATAATATAAATATATAATAAGATAATATCAATAATAGAGAGAGAAGTATTCCAAGATGGTTTTTTTTTTAAAGGATAATCACTTTTGACCAAAGCAAAATCCTAAAAACCTTCTCGGGTCGTGTCCCGACGAGGTATGAATGGAAAATTGAGGTAACGTGTGTGGAATAATGTTTGAATAATCACAAATGGGTTTTGAATTCTATTTCTACAAATAAAGTACACAAACAAGTAAAGGCAAACTAAAAAAACGAAAGCAATTAAAGCCTAAACACGAAAAACGTTCACGGGATTCAAATCTCGTTCTTTAAAAAACTAAATTCTACAAATTTAACCCTACGAAAGCAAAATTAATTTTCCTAAGTCCTAAATGATAAAAGAAAATTTTAAAAAAAAGAATTATATTTTTTTGACTTTTATTTAATTTATTATGAATTAAAAACTGTTTTTATCAAAATTAAATATTAAAAATACTAAACTATTTATAAAAATTCTAAAAAAATTACAAAAAATGGCTTGAACTACGATAATCCTAAGAAAAATAAAAAGGTGAACACAGCTTATCAAATAAGCTACGAAATAAGCCCAAAATAGGTTGAAAGCTAAATGGCTAAAAAAGGGATAAAAGAATAAAACATGCAAAAGAAAACGGAAAAGACCCAAGGGCGCTAGTGGTTGTGTGTGGTGTGTTGTGTGTTATAAAGGTTGAGTAAGTAGAGGTCAGGGGTTCGAGCCTTGCTCACCCCTGACTTCCCTACTCCCTTTTTTTTAGTTTTGAAAATCTGCTTTTTGAAAAAGCTTTACAAGACTGAAATAAGCAATTTTTGAAAAACAACTTTTTATAAAAACCTTAAAATAAGCTAGAAATAAGCAAAAACAGAAATAAGCTAAAAACGGCTTATAAGCTAAAAGGCCTAAAACGTGTATAAAAGATTGATTTTGCAAAACATAACTGAAAAAGTCCCAAGGGCGAGTGGTAGTGTGTGTTGTGTATAAAACGTTTGGTTGAATTGGGGTAGAGGTCTCGGGTTCGAGTCCTGCTCACCCTTGACTTCCCCTAATTCCCAAATGTTTTTTACATTCCATTTTTTACAACTTTTAAAAGACTAAAAAAATAAGCACTTTTTACAAAAATACTTTTTTTATAAACCCCAAATAAGCACAGGATAAGCTGTTAAAGGACAGGATAAGCTAAACTATACTAAGACTTAAATTGGCTAACTGTTTTACTTTTTAAGCACTAAATATGCTAAGCAAACTCAAAATAAGCTATGACAGGAACTTAAGCTATATATAAAAAGCACTCTTGAACAAAAATAAACAACCAAATTAAGCTAGAAAGACAGAATCATCAAAAAGCTATGAAACTTAAAGATTTTAAGCTACAAGGCAAATAAGCTTAAATAAGCTCTAAACTGAAAGAAATAAGCTAAATTGGGCTTAAACTAACCTAATAAGCTAAACTAAACCTAGAATAAGCAAAATCAATAAGCTAATAAGCCTAAATAAGCAAAATAGCTTTTTGGCCAAAACTGATAAGCAAATAGGCCAAAAGGGACTTTTCTAGCTTTAAAATAAGCTAGCAAAAGGATCCTTATGGCTTAGTGGCTTATACCACTAAGAAGAATGGCCAAAAAGCTACAATAAGCAACAAAGAAAAAGCAGTTAGTTTGGAAATTACACAATAAGCAACTTGAAAAGCTTCATGAAAAGGCTATCTCACATTGTTTTGACACTTAGACAAATTTTTGCAAACTTTTGTAATCTTAACAAATCACTACTTTTGAGCTTAAAAATAAGCAAACAAATAGATCCTTATGACTATATAACCTACAAACAGATTAAGATTTGACCTCAAAGAGAAAGAATCAACAATCAAAAGAGAGTTTGAATTTCAGGATAAGCCACAATAAGCATTTGAAAAAGCAATTTCTCAAATTTTTAAACACTTAGCACTTTTTTGACAGACTTGGCAAAATACAACAAATGCAGGCCTATATGCCTTTGTTTCTAACCTGTTTTAAGACATGCATAAACAAAAAAAAACATCACAAATCAACAATAAGCAAAAGCACAATCAAATAAGCAAATGCAATGAGCTATAAGCTAACAGTTTCAAACAACAAACTCTTAAGACCTTAAAAATGAGATTTACTACTTAAAAACTTAAACAAACTGAATCTTAGGACTAAGCTAAGCTAAACTAAACTGACCCAAAAGACATATCTCTTTTTGACCCATTTTGGCCTTCAAAATCAGTTAAACCAAACACCCCTTTAAGTTTATTAATCATTTTTAAAACTTGATTTGGAATGATTTAAGCCACAAATTACCAAGACCAGATGTTAGATAAGCTATATTATCAATATTAAGCATATCTCAATAACAAATAAGCACTCAAATAAGCTGAAATAGATTATGCAAGTTTATAAGCCATTTCAAGACAGATTATAAGAAAACTTAAGCAAATGATCTCTAAACTATAAAACAAGCATAATAAGCATTAAACATCATAAGAAAACATGAATAAGCAAATATAAGCAGGCATTAATCACAAATAAGCAGTTGAATAGTAAATAAACTAAAAATGGAAAAATGGAAACTTACAAAGGCCCTTGCTTAAACAGGGCAAACAAGTGCTCTTAGAGCTATTCTACAAGCTCTAGCTTATCAAAGATAAGCTAGTAGTGTCCATAAGCCCATCCAAATCTGGCTTATCAATCAAAAAGCTTTTTGAGTAATTTTTGGTAAAATAAACTTAAACCTTACAAACTATGAAAGAGTTTTGTAAGACTTAAGTAACAGCTTAAGAATGTTATAAAAAGAGCTTTTGTGAGCTTATAAAACAGTTTTAAATCATCAAACACTTTAACTTAAAAACGGGATAAAACATAAAAACTTCAATCTTTCATTAAACTTAAAATCATTACAAGGCTTTTAAGAAAACATTAAAATAAGCTAAAAAAAACTTAAATTATAAGCTAAAAACTAAAAAGCTAAGTTGCCCAAAGGCTTACAAATGAGCCTATTTATACTAATCAAAAGAAGATTCTAGGAGTGTGCTTTCTTTGTGAGAGCTCTTGCAGGTGTGTTTGTTGTGTGAGAGTCTTCAAAAACTCATCTTGGCCATTGAATTTGAGTAGTGTCCAAGTCTTGTAATCATAGCCCTTCATCTTTTGTCTTGATTCCTCGACGAATAGAAATGCAAAGGATTGCCAAGGTGGCAATAAGAGGAGGGATAAGGTTGGTCGACAAGGGGGAGAAGAAAGGGGAACAATGTTGGTCTGTTATTTTGGCGGGTAGTAGAGACAGGGCAACCAAAAGAGATGTACAGTTGTTCGCGCCCCTTTTAAAGGTTTGGGAAATAGGCAAAACAAGCCCCTCAAGGTGTATAAGTGTATTGCATCCATCGTCCTTGAGGTTTGCAAATTTGACCCTTTTGGTTATATTTGTGTTTGCATCGCTAGTCCTTAAAGGACTAACGGGGTAAGGTTTAAAAGGTAACGAGTAATAGGAGGGGTGTTATAAAGGGTGTTGGGCCTTTTTGTTTGGGCCGGTGTTATAAAAAGGATTTGGGCTTTTTGGTAAGGAATAAGGTTATAAGGATTTAGTATTTAAGTGGGCTGACCCAGGCCCACTAGGTGGGTACGGGTGGGCCTACTTTTGGCAATTTAGGTTTTCGGGTTCGGTTTTCGATGCTCTTTCCAATGCCACTTCCCGGGGTTGACTTTGACTTTTTGACTTTTGTTGACTTTGACTTTGTCTTTTTGACTTCTCACGGTCTTTCCATTCTCGTGCTCGGTTTTGTCGTTTTGGCTTTGATTTTGTCCTTTTCTTAGATATCCGTTACCTGCATAATACAAATGCAAAACATACAAATACAATGTATTTTTGGTACGTTTTTGGTCATTTAAGTCTGTTTTTTAGTGGTCAAAGGTATGTGTAATTAAACACATACCAATAGTTTGAAACAAGTGATCCCAATCATCTCTGTTTGGTGGAATACAAGGTTGTTAAGAAACAGTGTTTGGAATGAGTCCTGAACTGGATGTTGCAGGAGTCAAAGAATGAAGCTCGGGTCCTGAACTGAATTGTTTAGAAGCCATTGCTGTCAGCTCATCGAATGTAACATGAATTGTTTTAATAATTTTCAGGTTCTTTTATTGTAGATTTTGAACGCTTTCTTTACGGGCGCGTAACCTACGAAAATACCAATGTCAGCTTTTGCATCTAATTTACCCAGGTCGTCACTGTCATTGGTAGGATAACAGAGTGCACCAAAGACATAGAAGAATGATAAATTTGGTTTCTTATCTTGCATAAGCTCATATGGAGTTTTGTTGTATCAAAGGCGGATTGATGAACGGTTTTGGGTGTAACAGGCTGTATTGATTGCTTCGGACCATAAAAATAATGGAGCTTTTGAAAATATTAACATTGTACGAGCAGCTTCTACAAGAGTTTAGTTTTGCCTTTTAACAACGCCCTTTATGCTGAGGAGGTGCGGGACAAAGATATTTGCTGCGAGATGCTAACATTTTCATAAAATTCATGAAGTGTCTGATTGACAAATTCGATTCCATTATCTGTTCGAACATTATGGATGATGGCATTCAAACGAACTTGAATATTTTTGATGCATTTGATGATGGCCTCAGGAGATTTATCTTTTGTCCTCAAAAATTTGACCCAAGTAAATTTTGAGTAATCGTCGACAATTACTAACCTTTTCCCGTTAATACTCGCCACACGCATCGGGCAACACAAATCCATATGTAAAAGATATAGTTTCTCTTGGTTAGTGTCTTTAGCTTTTGGGTTAAATGAAGTGGTATTTCTTGCTTTTTCTAATGCACCTGCTAAACACAGATGATCTTTTGAAATTTAAGCCTTGGATTGCTCGTGCAGGACCGCTTATGCTAGCTTGTTAAGATTACCAAAGTTGAGATGTGGATCAGACGGTGCCTAACCAGCTCTTAGTCTTGGACGCCTTTGGATAGAAGATAGATCGGAGATGTTTTAAGCATGTTATCAAGAGAAATTGTGTACAAATTTATGTCTCGGGATCCGGAAATTAGATCAACACCTTCTAAATTACAAATAAAGCAAGGGTTTTTCTGAAATGCAACTTCAAGATCCGCGTTGCAAAATTGACCAACAGAAAACAAGGTATGTCCAAGTCCTTTCGACGTAATATACTCATGAAATGAACATTTCCCAGCTGGAATAGTCACATACACCAGAAAATTCTTTGCAATATTGGTCGTTCCCGAATATAACCTGTAACCAGAAATTTACTAATCATAGTTCAGAGCTGAGATCAGTTCCCTATCATATGTTTTGACCATCCGGAGTCCAGATACCAAAGAACAATCTGGATAACCGGTCATGACAAGAGAAGAAGAAGATAGAATATCTGTAGCATTGGATCCCCAAGTATGATTGGGTTTCGAGTGGTTAGCATTCTTAGATTCTACAATCTTAGCTTTTTTACTCGAACCTACATTTTTTAATATTTTTGAGTTTCCTGTTATAGACTTTAAGCGCTGGTTTTTTTGTTTATATGAGTAGGCATGGGTTTTTCTTAGGAGGCACTAGTTAGCTGAGTGATCCTAGTCTAAAGGGCAACGAACGTACCAAACTATTAGTAAAAGTTTCTGCCTGTTGGTTTCCACTTAATTCCTACTTCAGAGAATACCTGACCCTTGGTTACCAAAATATTTTATTTTTTAGGTGTTCTTATCAGATTTAGCAAGGCCTATTTCAACATTTTCCCCAAAATCAAGAAGACATCTTATCATGAACACCCATCAAACATAGATTTCTTAAATTTAGCACAATTGGATTACCCGGAATTAGCATTTAACATGTGAATGCTTTACATCAACATTCCAAATTGGTTTAACAATACGAATTCTTTTTATTAACTTTCATAGGGTGGGCTTTTACTTTATTCTTCTGTTCCTACTTGTTGTCTTGGGGATCTATCATTCTTTTTTATTGCCTGTCAGGCTTGATCCGCACTTACTAGTAAGACATTCAATCCCGTAGGAGACAACACAAGTGTGTTAGAATATGATGTTGTAGATGACTCTACGTGTTTAATGTTGCTTGAGGATGTGAGAGGTTCAACAAACCTAACTTTCTTGACCTTGTTTTTGGGTGTGACAGCAACCTTTTTCTCATTAAGTTTAATCGCATTAGGGCAAGATTCTCGAACATATACAAGTAACTCCTGAAATTCGTTGGGCATGCTTACAGGCAAAGTCTAACTCTTTATCCTAAATGTTGTTTTGATTCTAGCTTGTTGACTATTACACGAAGAATATCAGCTTGTTCCTGAGTATACTTAAGGTATTCTATGAGAACTTCCCTATTTTGCAATAACCTAGGAGCTAAAGGTTCTAAGTCTAGCTTGAACATGCCTGTAAACAATAGTGTTGGTAGATGGTATTTGCTGCCAGCCATATCAACTATATATTTTTCCTATTTAGTTTGCGTAAATCGATTTTTCAATGATGGAATTACAATTACATTATCTGAATTTATGCTTTAAATCCTCATTTTTAGCAGATTTTAAGTTCAGTTTATTAATTAAAGACTCACTCTGTTCTTTAGTACGAACACGTGTATTTTTGATTGAGTCAAACTGCTCTTTAAAAACCTATTTTACATGATTAATCAATTACAAAGACGCTCGTTTTCCGAAAGCAATTTTGCCACACTATTTTCTAGTTTCACATTTTTGGTCTCAATTTCACCATAATCATAATTGACATTCTCGCCCTTGGACTTTCCTCTTATTGATTTTATAATATCCTTCAACTTATAAATGGTAGTGTCTTTGTCTTTTAGCTGAGCTTTCAAATCATTATTTTTAAAATATTCTGGAATTTCAAAAGCATTTTAATTATCATAAGATTTATCTTTTTGAAAAATTTCTTGATAAAGTTGTATTGACGATTCAAGAGAAATACAATGTTTTTCAAGTTGGTAGTACCTCTTTTCAAAAATCATTATGGCTATTTTGTGGATTTCAAACAGTCAATCATCAAAAGATTAAAACACTTATCACAAGATTCATTTCGCTTTCTTTCCATATTCATAGATTCACCAATCAAAGACATAGAATTTATCATAGTTAAAAGAACATCTTGAGACATGATTTGTTGTAAGAGTCGATCATTTTCCAAAAATAATTCTTTCTTAGCAATTTCCAAACATTGTTTGTCAACTAAAAACTGTTGAACAACAGCGTCCATTTGGTCAAAAACTGTCTGTACTTCCATTATTTCATTTAGAAGATCTTTATCAAACACATTGAAGATGTCTTTTAAAGATTTTAGAAATGGAATAATTTCATTGTTAAAAACAGCTTTTGTATGTTCAAACCCCCATTCACCTTTTGTACGAGCATCAGGTGTTGTCCTCTTCTTCACCACAGAGTCAAATTGGGCGAGGTGGAATTTAAGCTTTTTAAGGCTTGCATTCACTAAACTCACCTTAGGTAGTTCACTGGGAACTTCCACTTTGACAGGTGGTTGATTAGAAGATTCAATGGTAGGATTGGATATACGAAACCAAAAAGCTTGTTCAGCATCCAATTCTTGTTGTGGAGTAAAACGTTTCCCAAATCGGTTATGAACTTCACCTGATAGGTAAATGTATTAAATATTCCAAAATGAAAGCTGACGACCTTATCACAATCTTAACCGGGGAATGTTAATATAGTAAAATGATAGAAAATAGCCACGTCACGCAACCTGGGTTTGAGCTTCAAGGAGCAAAAATGGTGGAAATGGGTCGTTTCGGGTAGTATTTCCACTCGTACGCCTTGTATCTTGTTCCCGGGGCTTCAAATCTTCAAAGATTTGCTTGAATGATCTTCTTAGATGATCCTAAGATCATATGGAGCAGAGAATGTTTGCTCAATTGGGTTATAGAAAGAAGAAGTGGGGGATGAAGTGAAATGAAGAGTTTTGAGTTCTATTTATAGGCGAATGAGATGAGGAGGTTAAGGAAGGCTTGTAATCTGATGTGAGACACTTGGATAAGCTACTAGCTGAAGTGTTGAAGCTATATGATGAGTATGAGGGGCTATGGAGGCTAGATAAGCAAGGTGGAAGATTTTGGAAGGGTTTTGAGGCCGCGGCTAAGATTAAGCCACAAGGTGATGATGTAGCTTGATTTAGGGCCATGGAATGGTTAAAGTAGCATGGTAAGCTGCTTAAGGTAGCATGTGGGTGAGTCATGAGGTGCTTGTTTGCAAAAAGAAAGCTTAAAATGGGTCAAATTGCAAGATTGTATGTCGCGGGTTCATTTGAGCTTATTAGGGCTCGAATTGCTTTTCTAGGTTTGGTTTTCGAGCACATTGATCATGTAATGATAGATAATGGATTGTAAACTTATATCATGAGTTTACAATGACACTTGTTTGATTGTTCGAGATTAAAATGGTTAAAAATGAGTAAACGGGTCAAATGATCCATTTAGGGCACAATTAGGGTTTTCTAGATTTATTTCTTGTACACTGTTGTTAATATGGTGAAATGATGATGGAATGTGGTTGAAAATGTTGTAATTAATGTTATTACAACTTATTTGAGTATTGGTTTAGGTTTACAATGGATAAAAACAAAGAAACGGGTCATGGTTTAGAAACTAGCTCGGGTTATGGTTTCTGACTTTTGAATTAGGGTTTTAAGAGTAAAAATGTGTATGAAAGATTATGAGTAGAATAATTAGGGTTTACACATTATATATTGAGTGTAGTAGCTTGTACACAAGTAGTGATGAAGAAACTAGAATGAAAACGAAGGTAAAACGGCTATTTTGGATGTCGTGCATTAATGACTTGTACATTATGTATTAGAGACTTGTACCTTTCTTTGAAGAGAATGTATATTCATATGAGATGTTATGTTACTTGTACATATGCTTTAATAGCTTGTACATTCACTTTAGATATTATTCCTTCATGGAATTAGGGTTTAGAGGTATACGATAACGGTTTAAAGCCCGTTTTGATATAACGTTACGAATGGTACATTATAGGAATAATGTACTTTGTAAAATGGATATGATGATATTAACTTGACATGTATGAAGATAGGATTGCCATAGATAGGTTGCGTGAGCTCGTCTGCTATAGTTATGTAAGTTACATGACATACTGAGATATTGACAATGCAAGTAATGTAATAAAGCGAAAAATTTCCCCGTACAATTGTGATAGTAGTAAAATAGGTTTTGCATTTGATGAAAATTATTGGGTTGTTATAGTCTCTACCCCTTACAGAAATCTTGTCCCGAGATTTAATTGAAAGTTATAGTGATATTATTTGAGAATAGATGTAGGTACTGGGCCTGAATTTGATTTTTATGTTAGGCTAATCAAGGTCACAAGTTCACGTATGTGATGCATTTATAATTATGTTGCGCACCATAATTATAATTACCTCCTTTCACACGTCTACTTACTTCCAAGACCACACCTCTTGATGACAGCCAATAGAATTTCTCTAGATCCTGATAGAACCTGGGTGGATGGAATACTTTGATTTATGAAACCTGTGGGTTATGGGCCCACCATGCTTCTGCTGCGCTATTCTGATCAATAATTGTTGAGGAAGGTGAACCGGTTAACTCAACAGGAGTTAGAGCATCTCAACATGGACCTGGCGCTGCCACGCTACGCAGTAGGAGAACTCACTAACAACAACACAGGTTGCACACCCCCGCAACTCATTCCTGCCTCGATGGTAGGTTACAAACAGTGCTGAAGGAGAGCGGGTTTGCCACGCGACACCACTGTTGAAGCAGTAGTCATACATTGAAGTACCGGGTCCTGAACCTAGTTGTATCAGAAAGCCATTGCCTGCCAGCCATCAACAAAAATACGACATGGATGGTTTCAAATTATTTTATCTGGTACAAATCTATTATAAATACGTTAAGCTTTCTACTATTGGGTTCCTTATCCTATGAAAAAGCCTATATCAGCTAATAGCATAAAGATTTTCCCAAATGTCACAATCAATGTTGGTTAGCAAAGTGCACCAAAAACGAGAAGTAGGAAAAATAGGGTTTTCTATAATTTAAGAGCTCATAAGGAGTTTTTTCCATGGCGTCGTGACGATACTGGATCGTGATATGGTATAACATGATGTAGCAATTGCCTTGACCCATAAAAATAAAGGAGCTTGTGCGAAGATTAACATTGTACGAGCGGCTTTAACAAGCGTACGATTTCGCCTTTCAACAACACCATTTTGTTGTGGAGTTCGCGCAACCGATGTTTCATGAGAGATGCCAACTTGTTATAGAAGATCTTGCAGTGATATGATAAGCAAACTCAGTTCCGTTATCTGTACGAATGTTCCTGACAGTTTCATTCAATCTTACTTGTATCATTTTCAGAAACTTGATTATAAAATCAGGAGCTTCATCATTTGATGCTAAAAACTTCACCCATGTGAACCGAGAATAATCATCCTCAATGATGAGGATATACTTTTTCCCATTAACACTTGCAACACGCATAGGCTCGCAAAGATCCATGTTCAGAAGATATAGTTTTTCTTGATTGGTGTCTTCAGATTTAGGTTTATGTGATTGTTTCTTGCTTTTTCCCATGACACATGCAGAACATAAATGGTCCTTTTCAAACTTAAGTCCGGGAAGACCACGTACTAGACCGTGTGTAACATCCGGCAATTTTTGAAATTTTAAAGGACTATTTTACCCTTTGACTTTTTGGGTCTGACTTGACTTTTTGACTTTTGACGTCTTGTTATCGCATAAAAATGATTACCGCGTAACCGGTAAAATTTTCGGAACATATTTTAATAATAAATCATATTTATTATTACATTACCTCGAGGTGCAAATTTATTTTAACTTATTTGACTTGAAAACGAAAAAATATATGTTATTTTTGAGTTGACTTATCAAAAACGACCCACTAGATCACGTTTTCACGACTCGGACTCTAAAGCAATTTGATGTAAAACGACATTCTGGATAACTTTTCAGCTTTACCCGAGAGCCGAAAACGAACAGAAAATGACTAAAATACCCTCGCAAAATTTTGAACAACGCACACAACGCTTGCCGACACGAAAAATAATTAAATTATATTTAATTATCGCATTTTATTAAATAAAAATATTTAATAAAATACTAAGGATTTTATTCAAAAGCGTTTGTTGACAACGCGAATATTCGAGTTAAAATTCATTTCTTTCGGACAAGACACAATCGGGATATCAAATAAATAACAAATATTTTTATAAATATTATAAAAATATTTATGAAATACTATCAAGTAAATACTCATTTTTATCGAAAAAATAATTTGAAAACAATGGCGCAACTTTCATGACTCGAATCGACCGTTAACTAGTTCAAACAAGTCCCGAACCGATAGTTATCAAAACTATGTTAAAAACTTACAAAATTAACCCTCATCTATAATGGACTTGCCACTTCATTTTATAACTTTTATTATATATATAAAAGTTATTATTTTTTTATATAAACAAAACACACACACACACATAAACACTTGCATCTCTTCTCTCTCCCTCCCATTATTTTCCGGCCAAAATCCGGCAACCGCCGCCGCCGGAAAATTTTTCCGGCTAGTTTTCCGGCCGGATCCAAAAATGCTCCCCATCACTACCCGATCCCCACCACCACGCGCTGCCACCGCCACCCCACTGTCACCACGTCACCACCACCATCATCATCACCACAACCGCCATCATCATCATCTCGTTATCATCATCATACGCCATAATCACCATCCACACCACCAACCGAACTACCTCACCACCCCTCATCACCTCCACCACGAATAGGGTGCGCTTTATTTTCAAAGCACCACTAAGGGTGGGGTGCGTTGGTGATAAAAATGGCACCAAGGGGGGGGGGGGGGGCGTTTGGGTTTAAAAACGAACCAAGGGTGCGTTGGGTTTCATGGTGACAGCCGTAGGGTGCGTCGGGTTTGGTAGATTCACCCACCAAGGGCGCGGTTGGTTGTTATCAACACCAACGAGGGCCCGTTTGGGTTTTATATTAGCACCAAGGGTGCGTTGGTTGGCTGCCACCACCACAAGGGTGCGTTTGGCAGTCACCACCACCATAGGGTGCGTTTGGTTGACTAAAATACAGATTAGGGTGCGTTTGGTATAGATTAGGGGGCGTTTGGTTAAGGTTATCAGCACCATGGGTGCGTTTGGTTTTCGTATTCGCACCAAGGGTGCGTTCGGTTTGATTATAACGGCACCGAGGGTGCGTTTGGATCTGGGTTTACCAGATTAGGGTACGTTTGGTTTTGTATAAAAATAGATTAGGGTGCGATTTATGGATATAGAAACAACTAGGATGCGTTTGGTTTAGCCAAAACGCTGCAAGGGAGCGTTTGGTTGGCTGTTTAACAGCTAGGCGCGTGTTTGGGTGAGCAGGAAACCATTAGGGATGCGTGTGGGTTTAGAGAAGACAACAAAGGGGTCCGTTTGGTTGGTTTAGCAGAAATAGGCGCGTTTGGTTTAGCGAAACAACATAGGGTGAGTTTGGTTTACAAAAATGGACTCATAAATATACTATTTCAATATTAATAATAAAACCGGGATATAATGGGGTTTAAATGGGTTAAATAAATGTTAATATTCATTATTTTGTTATAGTTTTTAAATAATATGTATAATATATTTTATTAAAACGCCGAGAAATTGCAAAACCGTGATTGAGAAAAAGGAATTTTAAGTTATATAGCTCTAAGATTGTTTAATTTATAATTATACAATAAACCGATACATAAACGAAAGTTATACTTTTACAATAACGCAACTAGTTTAGTTAAAAGTCGTAACGAAACACTAAATTATAAAATATTATTTTATAATTCTCGACTGGAAGATAAAGTCATAACGATTGTAAAAGATTTGAAAAACATCGTGTTTATATATTACGAAACTTTAAAACGATAACGTTTTAACTTTTTATGCAGGATATTTATTAATTAAATGGTGATTCAGAAAACGGTCGAAATTGTTTGCTTCAGTATTTTCTCACGTTTCTTATATAATACTTGCAAAGTATTATATACCTCGATTATTCTTTTGATTGTTTGTCTTTGTTATATAATTCACCATATGAATTATATACTTGTCCATTTTTCATATGTAATATACGAGACTATATAACATACAGTAGGCGTTTTTACTTTTACGGATTTAATTATTTAACCAACCACCAACTATTTACCACCTTGGCAATCTAAATCTTTATCAACGTAGTCCCCGCTTTGAAAGTACCATATCATCGGGAAGACCCCAAATAAACATTATCCTAGCTAGTGGATTTAAAGGCCTTAAGTTAAACTGCATCTTCTTGATCGAGCCGTTCCGGTTTCCGTTATGCTGTGCTTAATAGTGCATTACTGCAAATCTTCTACAACATCAATTGAGTTATAGCCCCATGTTTGACTAAATGGTTTTACAGAAATTTTCTGGGGTGAGAACATGCTTGTTCAACAAATGCACTTACAAGGTTATTTACCTGTTTGGTTTACCATACTCATTTATATATCCTCGCGAGGAGAATACAATACTTGGTTAAATTTTTGAACGTAAACACATAATACTAATACTTTTATGATTAGGGATTAGCTAAGCTGTCACACACAGGTCGTCTGACATCTGTTTTAATTACACTCCCTACAGGGAGGGTAAAGCGCAAGTGTTATAAGACAGATCTATTGATTGACGATCCCCCCCCCCCGTTCGGGTGACAAGCTATCACCGGGAACAACGTTATACCATGCGGATTATGATTGATTGCGCCTACAGGCCAACAATCACTTACCCATATAATTTTTAAAATGCCCGGGTGTCCGTTGGAGGGTACAAACCTAAGATGGTACATATTATTTTTCAAAATGCCCGGGTTCTTGGAGGGAACACCCAAGATGGGAACATATTCTTTTATTACTGCCCGGGTGTTCTTGGAAGGATGTAGAGGAGCGGGGAAGAGGAATTTGGCAGGTTGGGTTTATTGTGGTTTAGGCGGGAAAATTAGTTGGAGTTGGTTAGGGGATTTTAAACCGCGTGTGTGTGTTTGAAAGTTTGGAGTAATAGCAAAAATGGTCTCTGCGTTTCATCCCCAGCTTTGTAGTGCAAAACAAGTTTCAAAATCGACAGCTTTAGTCCTTGTGTTTGTTATTTTCCTTTTTCCCTTTATAAACCAATTTTCCATCTTTTGCAAAATTTGCCCTTTGAATTTAAAACTTCCAAATAAGCCTTTGAAAACTTGTCATCATTGGTCCTTTTACTTTCATTGGCTTTCCTTTCTTTGTGTTCGGCTGATCCGGCTTTTGATTGTCTATCCGTCTTCACTCTTTGTCTTGTCTTTTTCGTTTCTTGTCGGTTTTTGACTGATTTTGCTCACTTTTGTCTTTTTTATCCTTTCCTGCACAATAGACACAAAAGCACATATTTTTCTATCCTTTTGGCATTATCTTGGCTTTTATTTGGCAAAATCCCGGGTATTTTATATATACAATTAAGCATTTATCACCCATTTACACTTGCAACACACATAGGCCTACAAAGATCCATGTGTAGAAGATATAGTTTTTCTTGATTGGTGTCTTCAGATTTAGGTTTATGTGATTGTTTCTTGCTTTTTCCCATAGCACATGCTGAACACAAATGGTCCTTTTCAAATTTAAGTCTGGGAAGACCACATACTAGACCGTTTCTAGCCAAGTGATTAAGAGCACCAGAGTTCAAATGAGATAGATGTCGATGCCATAGCCATGACTTAGTCTTTGTGGCTTTTGACAAGAGACAAATTAGAGAAGACGCCATCATATCCCCAATGGACAGAGAGTACAAGTTAGTTTCTCTAGAGCCTGAAAGTAAATCAACACTATCCAGATTATAGACAAAACATGTGTGTTTTCTAAAAGCTACTTCAAGATCTGAGTCGCAAAAATTGACCAACTGAGAATAGATTGTATCCTAGTCCTTCCACATCAAAACATGTGTGATTTCTAAAAGCTACTTCAAGATCTGAGTCGCAGAATTGACTAACGGAGAATAGATTGTGTCCTAGTCCTTCCATATAATAAACCTTTGAAATTATGACATTCCCTATCTGATAATCACCATAACCCATAATCTTCACAACTTGGTCGTTATCGAATTTGACAGTACCAAGAAACTTATGAACGAAATTGGTGAGCTGAGAGCGATCTCTGGTCATGTGCTTAGAGCAGCCAGAGTCCAAATACTTTAGGTCTCCTTGTATATACTCTAGTTACTACATGTTCGGGGGCAACTACTTCAAGAGGAATGGGAACCCTAAGAGGCACTTTATTAGTGGGGGTAATCCTAGTTAAAGGGCACACATTTCCAACTAAGGTGAAAGTCCTTTTGGTGGGTTTCCATTTATATCCAACAGAGTTAAATACTTTTCCAGTAGGTTTCCATTCTCTTCTCTTTTTATTTTTCTTAGAGGCAGATTTAGCATGCACATTCATACTATTCACATGATCAATTAAACACATAGCATGATTAGCATCAAACAAACATTCATTGCATATAGAACAAAGAGCCCGAGCACCTTTAATAGGATGCTTAACATGTTTATTACAGACATTTTTAGAATCAGAGTTCCTTTTATTCAAACTAGATTTAACTTTCTTAGATTAGACTTTTACTTTATTCTTCTCATTACTACTTGGTGTTCGTGAAATCCTATCATTCTTTGTATTGTCTGAAGGCTTTGATCCACTAGCACTAGTAGAAGGTTTTACTCCTGTAGAAGACAACAAAGGTCTGTTAGTTAGTTTGGGCATGTTGCTTGATAATGCGGCAGTGTTAGCAAATCAAACTGTTATCTTCTTATTGATAGGCATGACTGCAACTAATTTCTCACTAGGTTTGTAATTATCAGGGCATGTATCTCTAACATAACCTAGCAACTCTTGAATTAGCTTGACATACATACAGACTGAATAGGATGCACTATCTAAAGGGTTTCGTGATTTAGCTTGTTCAACTACCTCCCTAAGAATTGCAGCTTTTCCATAGTATGCTTAAGATAGTATTCGTGAGCTTCCCTATTATTCTTAACCTTATGAGCCAAAATTACTAGGTCAAGCTTATACATTCCTGGAGCAATAGTGGTGGCATTTAACACTTGGGCAGCATTATCAACTATGTCCTTTCCGTTTAATTTTCTAAGATCATTTTTAATGCTGTTATGACAACCACTTTTTCCTAAAGTTGAGCATTTAAATAAGTAACTTCAACAGACTTTTGATTTAATTGATTAACCAAAGATTTAGTTTGTTCTTTAGAACGAACACGTGATGGTTTAATTGAATTATAGAGTTGTTTATAAGTCTGTGTCAAATGCTCATTCTCAGCAATTAGTTTTGTCACCCTATGTTCCAGTTTGATATTGATGGTCTCAATCTCATCTATGTCCTTTTTCACACTTTCACTGGTAGAGGTTTCATTCACACGCTTAATGTGTGCTTTTAACTTCCTGATTGTCGTGTCTTTCGCTTGAAGCTCAGCTTTCAAATTGTTCAATTCAAACAATTGATCAAATGTAAGTTCAGTGTGGTTCACAGATGTGTTATTCTTTTGAAAAATTTCTTTATTGAGTTGCATTGCAATTTCAAAAGAAATGCAATGTTGTTCAAGTACAGAAAATCTTTTTGAAAGTTTATTACATTCATCTTTTTCAACCATGTTGTGTTGTTTGATAAGCTCAGCTTCAAGATCCAGACACTTATTGCACATTTCCAGATAATTCATAGAATCATTCATAATAACGGAAGAATTTTCGTTCACAGAAGTATTCACATCTACAGAAGAATTCACAACAATATTCACAATATCTTGAGAAATGAGTTGATCCAAGAGTCGATCGTTTTCAATCAAAAATTGTTTCTTTTGAATTTCAAAACACTGTTTGTCTACATGATACTGTTGAACAGCAGCTTCCATCTGGTTAAAACTGTTTGTACTTCCGTTACCTCATTTAAAAGATCTTAATCAAAAAAATGAAATATGTCTTTTAAAGTCTTTAAAAATGGAATTATTTCTTTTTGAAAAACAGCTTTAGTGTGTTCAAACCCCCATTCCCCTTCTGTTAAAGCATCGGGCATGATCCGATTTTTCACCACATTGTCAAATTGGCCAAGATGGTATTTAACCTTTTTAAGGATTGTATTAACCAGACTTACCTTAGGAAATTCCCGATGAGCCTCAATTTTGACAGGCAAATAAGCAGATTGGTCAGTAATAGGGTGTAAAGCTTGTTCATCAGACAGTTCTCGTTGTGGGACAAAACGTTTACCAAAATCTTCAGACAATCGATTTTACTCAGCATAATTAATTGGTTTAATGTTAACTTTCTTTTCTAAGACAATTGGATCACTTTGTTTTAAAAACATTTTTGATCGACTCTCTTCCTCAAGCATCAAAGTCTCTTCAGAATCAGCAATTGAAATCACATTGTTTTAGCAATAACACTACCATCATAAAGCATTGGCCTAATCCGCTGAGCTTTCTTAAGATATAAAGGATTTTGAAAACCAAGAGCTTGTTTCAGGTTGTTATCATAGAAAACTTGTGGTTTCGTGATCATATGCACAGTTTGCGCGGATTGACCCATTTTACAAATAATATTGTCCAGATCTTTAACTTTCTTTTTCAAAGCAATCTCTTTATCAGTATTCCTAGATTCTTTTTCCTTGGATTTGTTTTGGAAAACATTAAATGCTTTTATTAATGATTCTTTTTCTTTTAATTATTTAGAAAGAGTGTTTAAGAGAGTTAATTTCCTTTTCAAAATCCGTAAACTGTGCATCTTTATCCCGAATTATATCATTAATTATCAGCTTTTCTCTAGTACCTAAATCCACATTTTGTCTTTCTTTTAGTAATTTTACCCGTTCTTTGTATCTTTCAAGCTCAGCAAATAAGGATTCATTGGCAATTAAATTGTCATTGTTGACCTTGTTACAGTTAGTTACTTGATTTGACAATTGTTCAAACACAGATAATATCAAGGCATCTTGTTGTGCAGAAGAATTTTTATCCTAAACAGCTTCATTTTGTAATTCAATCAGATACTGAGAGTATTACTATCACTATGTATCTCATTCTCTATATGTTCCATAAAATGAGAAGGTTCAGAATACGGCATCTCTTGCATACTTTAATTTAGCATATCATTATTAATGTTGTTAGAGATTGGTACCTCAGAGAGAGAATCTGATCCATAACTAGACAAATTAGCCATAAGAACTGCTTTGGCGGTAGAGATCTCATCACACTCAGAATCATATGCATCCAAATCATCTGCTTGATAAGTTGCATTGTGTGTGATGACCAACTGTGTAACTGGACCTTCTGCAATACCAGGACCTGCCAAAAATTCTAATTCTTCCTCTTTAAGAACTTTATTATTTCCTTGAGCTTCGACCAATAGAACTTTTTCCCTGAACCACGTAGCATCCTTTTTCCTCTTTGGATTTGGACACTATCTTGCCTTATGACCTTCCCTTTGGTAGTTAAAACACTTCACAACCCTTTATTGACCTAAATAATTCCCTCTTGTTCTTGAAGTATTAGCTCTTATTCCTGAAGTACCAGTAGCATAAGAATTTTGTCTCCCCTGAAGTGGTTGAACAGTCACTCTTCCATCATGAATAGTTACGTGTTGTCTTAGTTTGGATGAGTTTCTTAGCTGATTATTGGTAGATGGGAAACGAGATGTGATGATAGTAGACAGAAATGACATCATTTTGTTAATGGCATCAATAGGGTCATCTCCTTGCTTAAACACAGGAACTGCTAGACTGGAGTCTATTTGAGGAAATTCAACAAGGTGTGTCTGTTAATTAATTGTAGAGACAATATATTTAATTTGAGGAACAAATTATGGTTGTGGACAAGCCTCTTGATGAACAGTTAATGAGTAAGCATTTGGATATAGTGTTGATGGGCAAGTGATTGCATGTGGTGTGGATGGATAAGTAGTTGAGTAATGTTGTGTGGGATGATTTGATCCATATTAAGGAGACTGAGATGGTGAAAACTATTGTTGTTGTTGAAATTAGGGATTGATGAAAACTATGGTGTCATTTGATGATTTGCAACTGATGCAAGTGGATCTTGACTGCGTTCACGCATGAGACGGACTTCATTGGCATGGAGCTTGTGTTGTTCAAGATATGCATGAATCTGATCAAAGTTGGTAGTATGCAAATCTTTTACAAGCTTGACATCAGTCACAAACTTACTCCATTCATGTGGAAGACTATTTAAGAACTTGGTATTAACTTGAAATTGCTCCATTTTTATTTTGTAAATGTTCATGTCATTGATCATCTGAGTGAATCTCAAGTAATATTGATGAAGTGATTCCCCCTTGATGTGAGTAAACTTATCAAATGCATCATACAGTTTACACTCTCTTTCCTGCTTAGTCAAAGAGGTACCTTGTATTAGAAGTTAAACTTTTTCCCATAGATCCTTGGCAACTTTGTGATGATTAACAAGTGAACAGATATCAGATGGTAGACCTTGAAGAATGATATTAGTTGCCTTGAGATCATAATCAGCTTGGATTTTTTCTGTAGCACACAATTCAGCATATTTCTTTGTCCTGGTCACCCCATTTTCTTCAATAGTAAGCCAAATGAGTGGACAATGTTCAACTGATTCAAGTATCATTCTTCCGTGCTCTCTGTTTTGTATGTATAGTTCCATTATACTTTTCTAAGAATCATATAGGTCTTTGTCCAACATTGGTGGACGATTGTCAGCACCAGAGAGTATCATGTACTCAACAAGAGTATTCTTTTGTCCAATAGGTTTTGCAAAAATCGCGAGTCGCTAACCGGGCGGTCGACCACCCTATAGCATGTAATTGGTCGAGGCGCGATTAATCAGTTTTACAAATTTTATATATAAATTTCTAAGTTACTTGTATGAGATGGATACAACACTTTAAATACACTAAAATTAAATGAGTTCAAAATTACATTGTTCAAAATATAGACATAGATAATAAAAGTTAACAGTTAACAATTCAAAGTCACTTTGTGAAAAAAATGTTTGACTTTCGTTGACCGATTAGGCCGATTTGACCGAATTTTGTCTGATTTGACCGATTTTTGACCGATTTGACCGATTTGTGACCAGACTAATTTTTTACCCGATTTGCCTTATTTTCCAAGGTGTATGGCTGAGTAGCGATTAATCGATGATTACAAGGCCGCCTAGGCCAATTTTTGCAACATTGGATAATACTAAGATAAAGGAATAAGAAATTAGTAAACTTTATGGTTTTTAACCCACAAAAAGTGGAAACTTTTTGCTAGATTCGAACCATAAAAATGAGTACAAACGAGTAAACAACAAACACAAGAACAAACAATATCACCCTATGGCTCTTGATACCAATTGTAGAATAATAGTAATCTATAACACACAAGAAACTATGAAGAAATCTAGAGAGAGAAAGAGGTTGGGAGGAAGTTTCTAGTGAGAGAAAGTAAAAGAGAAAATGCACACTTAGATTATGAGGAAAACAACCAACCAACACCCTCTTCATGTGTAGAGAGGGTATTTATACACTTGATATGGCCGGCCAATGGGCTAAGTCTATGGGCTTTTCCTAAGCTAACCTATCTAGTTTCCAAATATTACTTTACGAGCTATCTAAAGATATAATGGAAGTGACTGACACTTTTCGTGTTCCTAACAGCACCCTGCATGGTCTGCCTCTGAATATGCAATTACTTTAAATCCAGAATCATTTGAATATCAGAAACCCATGTTAATGGTGTGCTTAAGGTAACAAAAGATCCGCTTGACCTCTTTGAGGTGTTTTTCTTATAGGGCGTGCTTGATAACGTGCACATACAAATTTTGCAAAGGCAATATCTGGTCGACTTGTAGTGAGATACATAAGTCCCTCAATCATACTATGATATTTGGTCAGATCAATTGGGGTACCTTGTAAATTTGCATCAATTCTGGCAGTAGCCATTGGTGTACTTCACATCCATCCATACCATGTGTCTTAAGAATTTCCAAAGTGTATTGTGATTGATTTATGAAGATTCCACAGGGTGATTGATGAATCTGAAGCCTAGGAAAGAACTTCATTTCACCCATCATTGACATTTCAAAATTATCTTTCATAAGTTTTGTAAATCGGTTTGAAAAGACTGGATTAGTTGAACCAAAAATTATGTCATCAACATATACTTAAACAAGTAATATGTCATCCTCGTGTCTTCTAGTGAATAAAGTTGGATCAACAATACCTTTTGTGAAGTGATGTTCAATCAAGAATAAGGAAAGATTGTCATACCATGCTCTAAGGGCTTGTTTGAGATCGTAGAGCTTTCTAAAGACGTTAAACGTGATTAGGAAAGTCTGGATCTACAAATCCGTCAGGCTGACTTACAAAAACTTCTTCTTTCAGTGGTCCATTGAGGAATGCAGTCTTGACATCCATCTGGTAGATAGTAAGTTCTTGTGAGCCGAGTATGCCACAAACATTCGGACAGCTTCGAGTCATGCAATATGAGCAAATGATTCCTCAAAGTCGATTCCCTCTTCTTGACGATAACCCTTGGCGACTAAACAACACTTATTCCGAATAACCATATTTTCAGCATTTGTCTTGTTTTTCCAAAGCCACTTTACCCCGATTATGTTCCTTCCAATATGTCTTTCAACAATTTCCCAAACATCCAATCTTTTAAACTGGTTAAGCTCATCTTGCATTGATTCTATCCAGCAATGATCAAGCCTAGCTTCTTTGATGTTTTTAGGTTCGACTGTAAATGCATACATACACATCTCAGCATCGGTTTGGATTCTACCTCTTGTCATTACTTACTTTGAAGGGTCACCAATCACTTGCTCTATTGGATGATTCTTCGTCTATTTATCAGTTAAGCGATCTTATTGTTAGAACTCATGCATATTTAACGGATCTTGATATGTTGAAGATGACTCAGCTTCTTCTAATACAAGAGTGCAAAATGGATTTATGAAAGTGTTTTTGTCAAGTTCTGCAGTGTCTTCTTGAACCGATTCATCAGCATTATCATCTGAGATTAGAGTTGTTAGTTCATTAGCAATTGGTTCTTCTGATGAGGATACTACTTGAGAAGCTTCATTTTCTTCAATGATGATTGAAGATGATGAAGGAGTGTCTTTATTGTTGAGAGTATTTGCAACGGAATTAGTTGACACTTTAGGATATCTCGTCTCATATTATTCTTCATATAGAGGACCATATAAATTATATAAGACTTCTTTTAACGGTGTTTCATTTAAGTCTTCTGATGAATCTTAAAAATTTGAGCGGTTGAGACTGGGCTTTGCACTGTTGCATTTAAAATCTGTTGTTGTAAGCTCATCAAATTTCACATGATTGGTTTCCATAATCTTTCTCGTTTTGCGGTTGTAGATTTGAAACCTTCTTGATGATTTAAATGAGCCAATAAAGATGCTAATGTCTGCCTTTGGCTTCATTTCCACAAGATCATCATGATCATTTGTTGGATAACACAAGGATCCAAACACATAAAAGTATCGAACATTGGGTTTTCTACCCTTAATCAGCTCATAAGGAGTTTTATTGTACGTCATGTGTACTAAAGAGCGATTTTACGTAAAGCAAGCAATAGAAATATCTTCAGCCCATAGGAATTATGTTGCTTTTGAAAAGATGAGCATTGTGCGTGCTGCCTCGACAAGTGTTTTATTTCTGCGTTCAACAACACCATTTTGCTGAGTCATTCTAGCAATTGAAGTTTGATGTACAATGCCAAGCTTTTCATAATAAGACTTCATTTTTTTGTTTTTGAATTATGTGTCATTATCAGACCTAATCTTCATAATTTGAACTCGCATATTCTATTGAATCTAAGTAATGAACTTGATGATCATCTCTGGAGCCTCATCTTTTGTACGAAGAAAGTACACCCATGTAAAACATGAGCAATCATTGACAATAACCAGAATGTATCTTTTGCCATTAATGCTTTCTACCCACATTGGGCCGCACAAATCCATGTGAATCCTTTCCAGCGTGGAATGAGTACTTGGAACCAATTTAGGTTTGAGAATGGTCTTCTTGCTCTTTCATTACTCACAGGCTGGACATAAATGGTCTTATCGTACTTAAACTTTAGAAGCCCATTAACTAAGTCATGTTTAGTAAGATGATTAATGGTGTCGAAGTTCAGGTGAGTAAGTCTTCGATGCCATAACCATGATTTTGTTGATGTAGCTATGGATATTAGGCAAATAGGAGATGAAGCTGCAATTTCAGAAATGGATATGGTGTAGAGATTAGAAACACGAGAACAGGTAAGCAGATCTTCACCCTCTAAATTTCGAATGTAACAAGTGTTGCAATGAAAGGCTACCTCAAGGTCCCCATCGCAAAATTGTCCTACCGAGAAAGGATTATGTCCAAGGCCCTCCATATCGTATACATGACATATCGTGCCAGTTATTGCTATGAAGTGATCATTACCGAAGCGGACTGTTCCCGTGAATTTCGCTACAAAATTTCTCAGCAGTTTAAGATTACCAGTCATGTGCTTTAAGCACCCGCTATCAACTATCCAAAGGACGAGCTGGATCACCTGCACAACATGACAAAAACATAAATGGAAGAGTGGACAGTTTGGCTACCTATTTTTGTGTGGTAACCAGTGTGTTAGAGTGAGTCACAAGACTAGTTCTACTCTTAAAAACATTTGGTGATGTTTGTGCAGTTAGGCTCTTAGGTGACCAGTTGAAACTAGGTTGATGTTCAAACCATTATTTGCCACTTTCTACTTGTCTTGATTTTGGTTTTCATGTAAGTGCTAATTCCTATGTTGTATAGATTCTAGAGTTAGTGGTGAAGCACGATAGACCTTATTTGTTGCTTTTGGTAGGTAGCAACACTAAACTTAGATTTCGCAACTACAGGAGTAGCTTTTAAATTACAGGATTTTTCCACTACATAGGAGGTAAACAAGTCTTTGTTTACTCTAGAGTTTACAGACAAAGTATAATGAGCAACACATTTATCATGAGAAATCATAAAAACATCTTTGCCACATAAAACACATACAAGATTCGAACCATCATTCACAGCGTTTACAATTTTCACATTTAAAACATTTGTCTTTGTTTCAAAAACATTTGAAATCAATGTATTATGCTTATTTGAAACTAAACTAACACTACTTTGAGATTTCTTAAAATCCTTATAAGTGCTCTTAGACTTAGTATCCAGAAAGACTCTTTTCTTCAAATTACTGTCGTTAGACTCTGGTCTGCTAACACTACTAGAAGTTGTTACTCTTGTGGAATTAGAAGAAAACATGTTAGGTTTAGCAATTTGCGTTTGTGATTCTGTTTCTATGACTCTGTACATTCCCCTTGCAATTACGTTTGCATTTTTCTTCTTATCTTGCTCATTTTAGGTTTAGAACAAGAAGTGACTGGTTTTGACTCATCCTTTTTTACCTCTACCTTAGAAACCATCTTAGACGTTAAATCTTTGTTTTTGTTCATCAATGCAACACAGATAAGTTTCCCTAAGGTCACAGATTATTCAAACTTAGTGTTTAAATTCTTCTCTTTTTCAACAGTTTTTAGCTTAGCTTTGAGCTCAGAAATTATCATCAAAAGATCTTGATTCTTATAACACACTTCCCCATAAGCATATGTATTTTGATTGACATTTTCAATTAATTAATTCACTTCCCGTTGATGTTGAACCCGTGTCATTTTTATTGAGTTAAAAATCTTTTAATATTCAAGTTTTATATTTTCTCTTTCTTGGACAAAGATTTGACTTGAATATTTAACGACACGTTCTCACCATTCAACTTTGCCGTTTTTGACTTCCAAGAGATATCACAAGCATTTTTCGCTTTTTGATGTTGCAATTGTAATTCAAAATCAATGCTTTGAGCTTGAGATATTTGAAAATCATTTTCAAGAATTTTGATTCGTTTTAGAAAATTTGCTTGGATATCTTTGGAGTCATTTGAGATTTTCTCATTTTCATTCATCAACATTTCAATTTTTTGTTATTCAGTAGAAATCATCACACAATCCTTAACTTCTCTTTCTAAAGATGCTTCTAAAAGTTGATCAATTTATTTTTGAAAAATTTCATGTTGTTGTGATTGTTCATCAACTTTTCTTTTCTTGGATTCAAAAATATCTAACATCTTATGTACTTCTACTGTAATCTTTTGTTTAATTACCTTTGTGCATTTGTGTAGTGATTTAGGAAGCGAATATACCTCCCTGTTAAAGATGCGTCTTATATCAGCTTTATTATCATATATAAAACTTTTGTCTCTATCTATATAAAGATGATTATCAACAAGCTTTGCCAGATTGTTTATTTCACTCTTAAGATTAACAAACAATTTTAGTAATTGACTCTCATATGGCATCTTTTTCGGAGGTATACTCAACTTTTATGGACTTGATTCAGGAGGTACATTAGAAGTAGAAGGTGGTGAAAGATATGTTTGTTTAGCAGAAATTTCTTTTTGAGGAACAAATGATTCTTAAAGCTTATTAAGTTTTGGATAATCAATATGTTTCTATCATTTTCAATCGACTTTTTTCCGCATCCTCAAGAGTTTCCTCAGAATCAAGTAAATTAACCTTAAATTATGTATATTTGAGGTTGTTGCCATTATACATCTTAGGTTATGATTTGATGGATTTCTTAAGACGTTCCGGATTTTGATATCCCAACCTAGTTTTCATGTTTGAATCATAAAATGAATTTGGTGTTGTGCCAAGTATGTGAATAGTTTGGAGTGAATGTGACATTTTGAAAACAACTCATTCATTAGATTTGAGTTTTTCTCCTAATGTGACAATATCATCAAGATACTTATCCTCTCTAACTTTGAAAGCCTTTTTGAAAGATTCAATTTCATTTTTGATATTCCAAGATTCATTTCTTGATTTTAAAAAATGATCTCGAATTTAGTTTCTCAATGGTTTGTTTGTTCAACACTTATTTCTTTTTGCAAGTTCTCATATCCGGATTTGAAATTTATGAATTGAATTGGTTTCTTTTCAAATTCTCTAACCCGTTCCTTATACGCCTCTAGTTCCCTTGGTATCAACGCATTTTGGTTTTTTAGCTCATTATTCCTTTTGCGTTGATTTTCAGCCTCTACTTTTACATTATAAATTAGGGATTCTGTAACACCCCCAAATTGGGTCGCAGCGGAATAAGGGTCCGGGGCGTGTTACTTCATAGATCAATAACACAAGATATATATAGAACGACCAAAAAGTCATTTTAAAACTGATACATTGGATTTAACAAATATTTGATACAAATAGCCTGAAGCTTTAACTTGTTCCTTATTATTATTACAAAGATTCTGGTTCACAACATAATACAACCATAACTTTAGCATGACTTCCCAAAACAAAATCACCAATGTATCCTTGGCACCTTATGCTTACTGATCTCCTGAAAAACATTGCTTTAAAACGTCAACAATAATGTTGGTGAATTCATAGGTTTGATAAATCATAATATGCAGGACCGCAAGACTTTTCCCGTGATAATGCAACACATGCAGACATCACAAAACCAGATTACATTTTCCTAAGCTCATGACACTGAAGCTCGACGATCTTTCTTGCAATAATAATATATATTGCAATTTCTGCCCGATTAGATGTTCAACCCGAAAACATCCCAAATTCGACATGCTATACGTTCGTTCTCGGTGATAGCTAGTCACCCGAACGGGGAGGTCGTTTCCCCAAATAGATCTATTCATAACATTCGCGCTCACATAATGTAATTAACAACTACATCTATGCAATTGACAGTTCATGATAATGGGCTCAACTTGGGTTATCGCTACTTAGGCAAACATGTAATCAATATAAAATATCCACTTGCGTCCAATTTATAAAACAAAGCATGTTTCCACCCCATAGTTATAAATCATTGAAATCGTAAAAATGTGGGGCTATGAACTCACCTTGAGTTCTGATAATCCAAATATCGCAGATAAAGCGTCACGTAAAAGATCGAATGCAACCTAAATTATCATAGGTCGTATAAGTACCATGTACTTCGATTAACTAACATCATATACAGGTCTATGTTAGTTACATCATACTATCGTTCGGGCTATCATAATTAAGAGGTCATGTAGTGAACGTATGAGGAGCTAGGACACTTTAAATCGTAAATCCAGCAACTCGTCGATACGCCACCCCGAAGAGGCCTCATTATGAAACTCCCTAGTAATATAGTACTTTGATAACCACATATAATTCTATATAGTTCAATCACCATCTAATTGTTTTGGTAAAATTGTGGTTAATAAGTAAAAACGTTTATAATTACCGTTTTAGTAAATATAGCATAACTTTTGCGTTTTAAGCCCGATTTTGACGTTTCTTATGCCCACGCTTTCGTATTAAGACGAGTTATCATAATTTGACATTTTCATATTTTTGACCCTCTGATGAACAGTAACTTTTACTGTTCACACCAGACATGAGTTTCACTTATATAGTTTTTATCGTCGTAAAACCCGTAAATGTCGTATTTTATTCGTTATAGCTCTGTTTTTAGTGATTCTTTCGAGCACGTTCTCGTTAATGAAAATTCTATCAATTTATGAGGTTTACAAAAATATAACTTTCTGTCATGAATAGTGTTTTACTGTATTACGGTTCATAAGTTTATAAAAAATTATTTTATAAACTTTTTAATTATCCGAAAACCCGCGAAAATTCATAACTTATTCGTATTATAAATTGAAAAATCATGATTCTTTTATTTCCCCTTTTTTTTTTTAGAATCCTAAAAAATAAGTTTTATTTGTTAAAACTAACCAACTTGCTGTTTGTTAAGGTTTTTATAAAAGTTATTTTATAAAATCCGTTTAATTAACGTATAACTCGTTTTTAACGTAACTTTTTCGTTATTTATCCGTTTGACAAGTTTCTTACCTTTTCGGAATCGTCGTGAGTCGTACTATTTTATAAAAACATAAAGTAATATGTCATATATACGAATTTTGGACAGAATGTAGGATTGAGTTTGCTAGGTTCATTTTTAGCCTTTGTTTCCATTCTTTACCATTTTTGTAATCCACCAAAAGTCTTATATTTTATATATGATATATCATACATATATTTGTGTCCATAGTTCCATATGTTGTCCTTTTGTTCAAGTCATTAAGTCCATAACAACTTTTATAAACCATAACATATTAAGTGATCTTTTAAAACCCTAATCTTGCATTAACACTTTTTAAGCTTAACCAAGATTGTAAAGTGCTTATGTATCCATTTATAACTTCATATTATTATCCATACAACATGTGTATATGTTCATAAAACTATATTTACAAGAAAAATCCATGTTTACAAGTTAAACATATCCTAATGGTGATTTCACTATATAAACACCACATATACATATAATCAAATAGATGAAAAGTTAAGGGCTTAAGATAACCTTAATGAGATGATGTAGGATGATGACAAATAAGTGCTAAACCCTTGTTTATACTTTAAACCAAAGCTTGCACAATATGAAACCTTAACTTTTCCAAATAAACCCTAATCTTCCTTTTTCTTTAATTATCTTCCTTAATCAACCAACCAAGCTTCCAAACCTTTTTGTATGATCTTAAATATGATGTGAGAATGTTTATAAATGTTGTAGAATAAAATTTTGTGGATGGTTTGTGTTGGTGTATCCTTGCCGTGGGTAGGAGGGAGTATATGGGGAAAAGAGTGTGTTTTGCACTTAGTAAAAATAGAAGTGTATGTGTTTGATACTTGCAACTAGTTCTTATGGTTTTTATATCAATAAAAACTTGTCAAAAGTATGTACATAAGAGTCCTTAGACAATCGTGAGGGTATATGGAGGACTTGGGGTCAAAAAAGGGGACACAAATGAGGGTCTTTAAGGAAAAGTATGTCAAGGAAAACATGGAGATTTATCTAGTAGTTGTATGTACTTAAGACTTTAGTTGCAAGATTTTTGCATATTTCTTGTATCATTTGTCCATATTTGCAAATATGATATACATGATATATTTTTGTAGTTTTTATGTATTTGGTATAAATGTGGGTATTTGTTGAAGTGTAGAAAAGTTTTGGTGGTTCCGGGTATGCCTAAACGTATTTTATCGCGAAACGTAACAAATTTACGTAACCAATAAAAATAAAATAACAAGACCATAATTATTCTCAAATACTTATTTAATACTTGATTGATGCAATACTTAATGTTTGATGCTGTTTACATGATCGCTATTTGTAGCTTACGTGATTTTTACATTATTACATGAACTATTACAAGCAAATGTGTACAGACTACTAAAAAATAAATAGTAGATCTTTTGACGTACGTCAATGAATTGAAAAACAGGGTGTTTATAATTGCAAGTAAAAATGAAGGAAAAAAAAGCTCTCCTTGATGTGTGCTCCCATCGTTCGAGGCACCCAAGGAAATCGGAGCTTATGGGTTTTCTTGGGGGGGTGGGGTGGGGGAGGGGATACATAAAACGAAGTATAGTAACAACGCAAAATATTTCTAACATGAGCAGAAGGAAAAATATGGCATAAAACCAACAATGATCATTCATTAAAAATAAAATAGTTAATGAAAAACACAATAATGATACTTAAGGAAAATCAAATGCTAAATAACATAAGATTTAAACTACAAAAAGTCTTATAACTAGTAAAGCTCTATAGGACTTGCTTGCAAAATGGTAGATGATCAATTATTTGAGAGACTAAACATAGAGTATGTTTAGTTTGGGGAGAATGGTGAAGGTGGTGGGATGATGATTAGTGGTTGTGAGAGCATATGTTTAATATATGTGAAACACTATATTGAGTTCATATCTTAACCCTTAATGATGGGGGTCGATTGTGGATACAACAAAGGCATGAGTCACCATGTGCTTCAAGTAAATTCTAAGGAATAGGATGCCCAATGATAGGTGGTGAAGGTGATGGAGTTTTAAACTGGACATCAAGTGGGGTAATTGGGGAAAAGGTGAGAGTGATGTCCATTAATGCATTTTCTTGAGTTGGAGGTGGTGGACAAACTCTTAGAGGAGGAGATGTTGGTGGGTTTAAGTAACCATTTGGTGAAAGTGATGTTGATGAGGTTGGTGATTTGGGTATGTAATCAATTGAAGATGAAGAAGTGTCTTTGGTTAATGGTGTTTTGAAGGGTGCATTAGGAGCACTAGGTGATGAAATTTGAAGTTTGGGTGATGGAGTTTTTGTGTCATCTTGGTTTAAATCCACAAACAATTATTTTGGTGAAATAATGTTGATTTTTAGTCTCTTGGAGACTTTGGAAATAGAGGCTCTAGTGGAGGCCATTGAGGTTTATGGTGGATGATGATGAATGAGGGAGATGGTGAATTGATGATATGCATTTGGAGGGAATTTATTGGAAGAGATTTGTTTGAAAATGGAATGAATTGATTAAGTTTGGGTTTCCAAATTTTGTTCGAGCATTTGGGAAAATATAGCTTGATTACTAGGTAAAAGAGGGCAATAAAAATAAAAAAAAGCAGAAAAATACTGAGTTTTACCCATGAAATGTATGGGTTGTCCCTTAAATAGGGGGCGAGTCCCCTTTAAAGATATGGGGGCCGCCCGTCTATGAATAAAGGTTCTGGGCAGCCTCTGTTTTGTTCGAGCATTCTGGGCAAATATAGCTGATACTAGGTAAAAGAGGGCAAAAAGCAGAAAAAATATTGTTTTACCCGTGAAATGCTATGGGCGGTCCCCTTAAATAGGGGGCGGTCCCCTTAAAGATAAGGGGGCCGCCCGTTATGAATTAAGGGGGCCGCCCTCTGCTGAAAATCATTTTTGACAGAAAATTTTTTTTTCTCAGAATTTTCATGAGAGTGTTTCTGTTTTGGTGGTTTATTTGCAGCAAGTCCTATTGAGTTTTATAAACACTTCTAATAACATGTAATAAACACATTAAAGCATGGAACCAAAATAACATAATTAGGAGATTAAACTAAACAATCAAAAGTTCATAACATCCAAGCAAGCAAGCATCTAAAAATAATAAACATCCATGTCTTTCCGAGAAGATCGGATAATCATCACATAAGAAAATTAGAACAAACACATAATAAAGTAAAATATTGTCTTAAACTACAATTAGCTAACAAGCTAACTTGTCTCCATTGTCTTCACTTTTTCTTCTTGCTAAACACCCTTTTTAATGCCTTTCCAAATGACTTGAATCCTCCACGCATCTCCTCGTGCATTTGTTGCGTTTGGTTGAGCAAGGTGGTTTGTCATGCAAAGAGAGTTTCATCGGTTTGTTGGGAAGAGGAAGGTATTTCGTAGTTTTGGTAGTCGAGTGGATTGAGAGAGTTAAGATAGGTGTTAGGAGATGGAGTGCTTGCTCGAGAAGTTTTGACATTGTCATCATCATCATCATCGTGTTGATGAGATGACATGCCTTGATGATGAGAGGATGAAGAAGAGACAGAGTGACGTGCTTTGCCACGATCACTTCGAGGTCGTCGAGGTTGTTTAAGAGCAAGAGGACGCATGACTCGATCAACAATGTTATAGATGCCATTGTCGAGATGAGGATATGCTTCCATGACGTGTCGATAAAGACGAGTCAAGAACATGCCATATG